>PVKS010003910.1:0-98728 GCA_004027875.1 Aplodontia rufa
CTCCCCTTCTCCCCCTGCCAGCCCAATTATGGCAGAAAATGATGTGGACAATGAGCTCTTGGACTATGAAGATGATGAGGTGGAAACTGCAGCTGGGGGAGATGGGGCTGAGGCTCCTGCCAAGAAGGATGTCAAGGGCTCCTATGTCTCTATCCATAGCTCTGGCTTTCGAGACTTCCTGCTCAAGCCAGAGTTGCTCAGGGCCATTGTTGACTGTGGCTTTGAGCATCCATCAGAAGGTAAGTTTTCTGTTGGGCATAGAATGCTCATTAGGCTCTTTAGGGTTACAAAAGTGGGATGTGTCTGTGGTTCCTCAGGTGGTAATGATTTATACTTGGGTTAGATCAGGAAATAAGTACCAAAAAAGAACTTAATGGCAGAAGAGGCTGTGTAGACTTGTCTTTCTTGATAACATAAAAGTGCTTGCAAGCAATCCAAAAACAGTTTAGAGGATCACCTTTTGTTCTCATGTCTGGATTTTGCTCTTGTTTGCTTGTTTTTAACTGTTACTCTATTAATTTTAAATTTCCAGAAAGGACCTGTTTGGACCTTTAGTCTCCCTCTCTTGGGTCAGGCCAACTGTGGTCTCTGGAAACCTTTATGACATGCATTCATTTTGTTCAAGGTTATAGGGTTGTGTGACCCAAAGCATGGTTTGTGGCAGGCATTCAGATATGGATTGTTACTGTTAAAGAAAAATAAAGACAGAGTCAGAAACAGTGAAGGTGAACTGTTGGTAGGTTCAAGAGGGTTGTTAGCACCAGTGGGGAGCCCTGGACTGAAGGAGGTGAGACTGGGAAGAAACTAGGAGGGTCTTTTTTTGGGATATAATGAGATTGAGGGAGAAGACAGATAGAAAGGGTCTGAAAGTTGGCAAGAATCAGGTAAATATTTTGAGTGGGAAAAAAATGGGTTTGGCATGGTTGTGGAGTTACCTGAAGACTTAGACTATTTTTTTTTTCTTTTTTTCCTAGTCCAGCATGAGTGCATCCCTCAGGCCATTCTGGGAATGGATGTCCTGTGTCAAGCCAAGTCAGGCATGGGAAAGACAGCAGTGTTTGTGCTGGCCACACTGCAACAGCTGGAGCCAGTTACTGGACAGGTACGCTTGGGGAGAATGTTGGGGAAGGAATTTTGGTTAGGGATATATGGGAAGTGTTTCTGGCCCAGTTTTCTTATTCATGAGTACATCTCATTCAAGTGACCTCTTACCATCCTTGATAGCTAGGGAGAATGTTCTCTAGTAAGCTGGAGCTTCGTGATTTAAATCTTAGAAATTGAAGTCATTTACGATATGTTAGATACTCTTTTGTGATAATCACTTTCCCTGAGGGAACATCAAAGGGGTACATATTTAATTCTATTTATCTCCATCTATTTGTCTCCTAAGGTGTCTGTGCTGGTGATGTGTCACACTAGGGAACTGGCTTTTCAGATCAGCAAGGAATATGAGCGCTTTTCTAAGTACATGCCCAATGTCAAGGTAAGCCAGGGTAAAGAAATTGGGAGGATGAGGGTGTGGGAAGTTGGAGGCACCTGAAACTTGTAGGTTAACGGTCTCTCTCACAGGTGTTAAATGTGTACAAGCACCTCAGCGAACAAATAACTGATAGTAAGTTCTTGCAGACTTAGGATGTATAAGAGATTTTAATAAAAGACAGGATTTACTTTGTAGTTTTAGAGATGCTTGTTACATTTAAAATTTAGTTTACCTTGGTGTAACATAGGGTAAATATACCGTAGTGTGAGAAATTGTGATTGGGCTATGGATGATGCTTACCATGGACTGCTTTTTTTTTTTTTTTAAAGAGAGGGACAGTGAGAGAGAAAAAGAGAATCAAGTTTAATTTAGTCTTTTCTGTGGCTTTCATTCCTCCGACACTTGGTGTTGAGGTTTGAACCCAAGTCCTCACGAACATGCCAGGCAAGCACTGCAACTGCTGAGCTACTGCTGCAGCCTCTGCTACTGTTTCTTTACACTGACTTTGAATCCCTTCAGTGTGCTTTGGTTGATAGCTTTGAGAATTTTGGGGTGTATGGCGAGAGAAAGCTGGAAACTCTGATATGGTATGCGAATTTTTAGAATTCTTTAAAATGGCAGAAAATTGAAAAATGCTGGGGACCACAACAGCTGATTTGTTTTCCGTTATATAACCTTAACATTCAGATGGAAATACAGAATATATGGATTCTGTATGTACTGGGTTGAGAGGCATTGATATATGTAACTTACTATTCTTCTGACTAGCTTGGGGTGAAGAATAGTACTTTTGTTAAAATTGTCACAAATTTTTGTTATATGTTTTAAAGAAAATAAGAATGAGTCATAGCGTAGATCTGAAAAAAAATTTAAAAACTGCTGTAAGGTGCTGGAGCAGTAGCTCAGTGGTTGAAGCACTTGCCTGACATGCGTGTGAGGTCCTGGGTTCAAACCCCAGCACCGCGCGCACACACACACACACACACACACACACACACAATTAAGTATTAAGGAAATAAAGGCCAGATGAAAAACATAAAGTTGATTCTCTCTCTCCACCCCCTTGAAAAATAAAAAACCTGAAGTAGGAGTATTAGTATCACCAGTGCTTGATAAAAATGCTTAAATAGTCCAGAAGGTCTTAATGATGAAAAGATTTGTGTTTTCCTATCTGTAATTTGATTTCACGGAAGGTAATCACTTACCATTTAAAATTTTTTTTCTAGTGATTCTGTGTATCCAAGTATTAGTGTCAGTTTACGGACCTTTTGGACTTCTTTTCACGAAACAGTATCTTGTTTATACTATATTTTCTCTGGGTATATTGAAAACTATGTTAATTCTTTTAATACAGTCTGAAGGCTATGTATGTATGTTGTTAGGAATAACTTTACTTTGCCAGAGTGAATGGGTTTATTTTTTGTCATTTTTCTTAGTAGTCTAATCTGCAGGTGGAGTCTAGAAGTTGCAAGCCAGAAAACCGTTAACATGTTATAACTATGGAAACATTTGTTAATGAACTCAGTAGTAAGGATTGCATTCCTCCTCTGTAGGCCCAAGTCATCATCACTCTTTTATAGCACTTGGTGTCAGAATCAAATTATGAAACTGGGTCCATTGTACCTGTAGTCCCAGCTACTTGGAGGGTGAAGCAGGAGGATTGCATGAGCCTAGGAGTTTGAGGTCATCCTGGGTAACAGCACAAATCTACTTCATAAAAAGAGAATTGTTGTTACGTAACTCTTATTTTCCTTCTTTCTGCTCAGAATTGTTACGGTGAGGGCTAGGGATATGGCTTAGTGGTATCGAATACTTGCTTGGCATGCATGAAGTCTTGGTTTTCATCCGAGCAAACCCCCCCCCCCCGCAATGGTTAAAATGACTTTTTGAAGAAGTTTAGTGAGTTCTATATAATGTCCCATTCTGGATTTGCCTAGTTATTCCTTCATGTGTAGTCTCCCAGTATTTTATTTATTTATTTTTTGGTACTGGGGATTGAACCCAGGGGTGCTTACCACTGAACCATATGGACTTCGCTAAGTTGCTGAGGCTGGATTTAAACTTGTGATCCTCCTGGCTAAACCTCTTGAGTTGCTGGGATTACAGGCTTCTCTCAGTATTATGAACCAAAATTTATACTGGAAAGCTTAGCTGATCCAAGTTAGACATTTTTGGCAAGAATCTTCATGGGTGATGCGGTACATCCTATTTTGCTGTACATCTTGGTTGAACTAGCATTAGTGATTTTTAGAATTACACAGAAAAAAAGATTTACCATAGAATTTGGGTCATAACAGTTTGATTTTTTTTTCCCCCCCTTCAGAGCTGAGGATTAAACCCAGGGCCTGTCACATTCTAGGCAAGCACTCTACCTCTGAGCTGTGTCTCTGGCCCATTGCTTTTTAAATTTTGATTCTTGAATTTTTTTCCCCTCTTGAAACTAGAAAGCAGTTTCTGATGTTATTTTGATATAATTTTTTAAGGCCCCATATCCTAAGCATGATGGTTAAAGTTTGAACATGGAGTAATATATTTAGCCCAAATCAGTAATTGTGCAGGGTTTGTGTGATGGATCAGTTAGGAAGGCTTGGTGTTCTATGTGCTTTTTGTGGAACTTGACACTGGTGATTTCTTGCTGTCCTTATTTTTAAATGAACCCTGGCTTTGGAGTCATTTGAAGGAATATGGTTAATCCCTTATGCCCCAGTGTCCCTGAATATAGGACACCTATAAAATTGCTCACTTTGTTTTTATAGGTGCCTTATATGTAGGACAATGGAACATAATGGGTTAAGGAAGGAAAAACTACTAGTCCTGGCTGCCCCCATTAGCCATGTAACTTTGGGCAAGTCACTTTTGTTTCTTAGCCTTGATTTTTGGGGGCTAAGAATTATAGATTGGGTGATCACTAAAGTTTCTTTCAATTCTGAAATGCAATAATAATTGGTTTATTAAATTGAAAGAACAAACTCTGGAGAGGTGGACTCTTTTTCCTTCTTTGTGAGACTTTTTTTGCTGGCTTGACAGGTTGCAGTGTTTTTTGGTGGTCTGTCTATCAAGAAGGATGAAGAGGTGCTGAAGAAGAACTGCCCGCATATCGTTGTGGGGACTCCTGGCCGCATCCTAGCCCTGGCTCGAAATAAGAGCCTCAACCTCAAACATATTAAACACTTTATCTTGGATGAATGTGATAAGATGCTTGACCAGCTCGGTGAGTGGCAGTGCTGGGGCAGGGAAAGTGGTCTGGGGAGTTGCCCTTTGGAGCCAAATGATGTTTATTTGATACAGGAGCACTTCGGTGCAAGGACGACCCTTAATCTATCACCCATGACTGATGGCTCTTGAGTTCTCTGGACTGTCTTGTTAATGCTTTTTTTTTTTTTTTTTTTTTTTTTTTGTGGTGCTGGGGTTAAATGTAGCGTCTCATGCATGCTAAACCACATGCTCTACCATGAAGACCTTTCCCTTTGACTTTTTTCTATAATAGGTGTTTGAGAGTAGGAGACTGATAATCTTAGATAAAAGTCACCACCACCACCCTTTTCTTTATAGATTCCTATACTGAGAGTGTCATGGGAGAGATGTTAAACTGAAGGAGGAGACAGTCCAGCCTCTGGCATCCCCAGCACAGCATATGTGATCAGAATTTATAGCTGAATAGGTTTCTAGACTTAAGTTCTAGGATTAATGTGGTGAGTGTCTGTGGGAGTTTGTGTGGTATGGTATTCTAGTGTACTAAGTGGGATTAAAAAAGGAAAATGTTTCTAAAAGACCCAAATTTTGGTGAATGGGAGAATGGGAATGGATATAGTCCCAGATAGGCCATTCCAAATGATCTTTGGCTATTCAAGATGGTGAGCTATAAGGTAGGCTCAATGTAGAGGTGTCATATTTGCCTGACTGTATGGGAAAGTGTGATTCTGAGGAAGCATTGAATGGACTGGCATCTAGACTATAATAGGTGCTCAGTATTTGTAGACTCCTGGAACTTGGAACTTAGGGAGAGAGGAGTTGGGACAAGCGCCTATAAAGCATTTTTAAAAGGACCTTATCCCTATGAGTCTTTGCAGTGGGCTCTATCGCTGTTCTATGGTTTTGAACTTCAGGGTTACATCATGTTTATTGCCTAGTTAAAGCAGCTGGAACCTGATCCCAACTCTTAATTCCAAATTCATTGCTCTTCCCATCATTATTGCTGTTTATTTTGTTTTAGAGTTTTTGGAGGAAGTAGACCTGAGGTAATCTTTCCCTGAAATGATTCCTCCTTGCTTACTTATTTCCAGTAGTCATCACTTCACTGGGAAGTTTATCTCTGATCTTTATCACAGGTATTTATTTTCCTTAATTTCTTGTTCTTATAGACATGCGTCGGGATGTCCAGGAAATTTTTCGCATGACCCCCCATGAGAAGCAGGTCATGATGTTCAGTGCTACCTTGGGCAAAGAGATCCGTCCAGTCTGCCGCAAGTTCATGCAAGATGTAAATACCCTTCTACCTTCTCTCCCTCCACTCCCCGCCCGCTGCCTCCTCCCCTTCCTCGCCCTCTTCCTCCAGACTCCCTTATCCTTCAAGTGCCAAGAAGGGGGCTTATGCCCATTTGGGAGCAGTGACTCCTCGAAGACACACACAGAGGCAGAGACAGCTAGTGTTAGGGTCTGCGCGGGTGCCAGGGAAACTCCGGAAGACTTGGTCGGGTTAACGTGAGAGCGGGTAGAATTCGACATTTTTTTTTAAATCCCAACATTTTTGAACCTCTTCTCCTTTTGGGGGGAGGGCAGAATTTTCTGCCCTACCACCCACCCATCCATTGTCTAATACATACCCCCTGCTGCAGCCACACACCATCAAGGTGGCATCAAGCATACAGCTGGAGATTCTGCTTATCAAAACTCATACCTCCCGGTGGTAGGAGAGCAAGAGAGGGACAGACAGATGACAGGGCATGTCCAGAAGAAGCGCAAACAACACAAATGAATCTGCCCCCTCCCCACCTCCAGGGGTGGGGGCCTCTGGCACCTCAATCCCCGATCCCCTATTCCTTCCCACCCATACCTCCTTGCACCCAACGGAACCTCGGTCGATGTGAGCCGGCAGCAGAGAACCACCATTGGCACGACGAGGGAATGCGGACGGCACCGAGCTGTGGATGGCGGCAGCGGAGGCCGCGGGGAAACCTGACCAGGAAGCTGAGGACCAAACCAGCCTCTTTTTCCGTTCCCGGTTTTTTTTCCTGAACCTAACACGTGCTGTGCCCCTTTTTCCCCCATATGTGTTGGGGGTGGGGTCTCCTGAATGGGTGGTGGATTGATTTTTTTTTTCCCCCTTTTAAAAAATTCTTTTTCAATACTCAGAGGAGAGGGATTTGGGAAAGGTAAAGTGGAGAGGTCCACTTGGATGTAACCAGGTGGGTGTTAGGGTTGGGGCTAAGAGGAGCCCATTGTATGAGCAGTGGAGTGTGTATCTCCCCTCCCTGCAGTGCTCCTTCCCTTGGGTTAACTTTCTCTTTTAAGTGCACTTGGGGTTAGAATTAAGATATGAAGGTGACCTTGGAATTTCTCTTTGGAAAGCCGCCTTTGCTAGCCTGCCTTCAGGGTTAGGCTTCTTGATTTGTTTCTTCCCAAAACACACACATCCTTGCCCATTTTGGTCCTTGAGTCTTTGTTGTTTAGGTCTCCCAAGATAGTAGGGAGAGTGTTAGGAAAGTCTGACTATGGAGTTGTGTCAGTTTCTGTCTTTTTTTTTTTAATGATTTCCTCCCCTTCAAGGGTTATGTGTGTGTTGAAAAAAATTTTTTTTTTAATTCTTAAGATGAATAGCTCTTTGGTGTTTTTTTTTTTTTTCAGCACCACTTACTGGTGCTTTCCATGTAAACTTACGGATTGTTTGACTATTAGAGACCAGTGTTATCTAAAACTCTTCCCTTATTATCCAAAGACAAGTTGTTACTTATTTTGAGTAATTTCTGCTTCATAAATGGCATTTGGTTAGGTGTGTTGCAGTATTCTGATCTTTTTTTTTTTTTAAAGAAAGAGGGAACGAGAGAGAGAGAGAAATAACTTTATTTAGTTTTTCACATGGCCTTAGTTGCTCCAACACTAAGTTGTGTACGTGGTGCTGGGGTTTGAATCCGGGTCTTCGTGCTTGCCAGGCAAGCGCTGAAACCGCTGAGCCACCGCTCCAGCCCCAGTATTCTGATCTTAAAAGATATTCTCTTTCTAATGTGTGTAGGATTCTCCTAGTTGAAAGATAACTCTAACGGAGCATTCCTGTTGTTTCTCCGTTTTCTTAGAACCAGCTTTGAAGGAATTATTCCGACCTTGTTCCCCATCGTTTCCAGGGTGTTTGTATCATACCTTTTGAATGTCGCATATTTTCTTTTTTTCTCACCACCTCCATTTGAGGTAATGGCATCTTGGCCATTAGGTGGCTTTACTGCACCGTTACTTTGCAAAAGTTTCTTTTTCCCCTGATAATTTTCAATTGGGCTGTCTTAAAGCTCAATGATAGGAAGGAAATTAGATCTAGTGTGAAACAGACCATAGTAAAATGAGTATTTTTGGTGGTGGGGTGGGGTTTTCAATCTTTTCTCTTCTCCCCATCCCCCCATGGGGTGTATTGGAGATCAACTTCCTCCACCCCCCCAGGTTTAACCCCCCCACTCTGCCCTCCTCCCGTTCCCCACCCCCTTCCTCCCCCTCAGCCAATGGAGATCTTCGTGGATGATGAGACGAAGTTGACGCTGCATGGGTTGCAGCAGTACTACGTGAAACTGAAGGACAACGAGAAGAACCGGAAACTCTTTGACCTTCTGGATGTTCTTGAGTTCAACCAGGTCAGTTGTTCAAGGTTCAGAAGGGTTGTGAGCATTGGATGTATATCCAGTTACAGCAGATTAAGTAGTCTTCTTTTGAGGGAGCCACATATGAGAGAATGGTGGAGAAATTATCTTAAATGGGAATGTAAATGTTTGTGGGGGGCTGAGCATGAGCAAGATATGAGCTGTTTTTCTGTTCTTTGACAGGAATAGACAAAACCTCAAGTAAAAATTAATACCTTAAAGTAAAATCCTTGAAAGGTTTTAGTAAGTTTGTAAAAATCTTGCTATTTTGAACATTTAGGGTTGTTTTATCTGTGTATTTCTTGTATTCCTTATTGAGAAAAAGCATTCTATTAGTTTACTTTGGTATGTGGTCTGTTTGCTTTAGAGACTACTATCTAGAATTAGGGTAAGCCCCTTAGTTTAGTGTTTTGGTGAGCAGGAATATCAGTTATGGTCTTTGTAGACCTTTATTGTAATTTTTAGTACTTTTCCATGAGGTGACCTTATCCTTGTTTTATAATGTGTCTGCCAGTTTGTATTGTTCTCCACACCACCTGAGGTCAGCCTGCTCAGGAGAAGTCAGAACTGAGAGAGAAAGGCTAAATTGTATTTAGAGCAGAAGAGGGAATATGTAATGGGGAATATCAGGAACTGAGAGGAATTTCTTTAGAAGAATAAAATTCCTGAAAACTCTCCCACATGTAAGTTCTCTCTTAAATACCTCCACCCCATACATCACCCATCCCATGTAGGTGGTGATCTTTGTGAAGTCTGTGCAGCGGTGCATCGCCCTGGCCCAACTCCTTGTGGAGCAGAACTTCCCAGCCATTGCCATCCACCGTGGAATGCCTCAGGAGGAGAGGTGAGTTGGAGCTGGGGAGTGATTTTGGGACTTTGGGAGGAAAATGAACTATCGAGAGAAGGGCACCTCAACATTTTCCTACTTTTCCTTTCTCACAAAGGCTTTCTCGGTATCAGCAGTTCAAAGATTTTCAACGACGAATTCTTGTGGCCACCAACCTGTTTGGCCGAGGCATGGACATTGAGCGGGTAAACATTGCCTTTAACTATGACATGCCTGAGGACTCTGACACCTACCTGCATCGGGTAAGTACCACACCCAGGCTACCCTACTCTCCCATCCTCTTATTTTCTGCATTTTTTTCTTTTAAATCTTTTTGCAGGGCTACTGGGGATTGAACCCAGGGATATTTAACCACTGAACCACATCCCTAGCCTTTCTTATTTTTTGTTTTGAGACAGGTCTTGCTAAGTTGCTGAGGCTGGCCTCTAACTCGCTATTCTCCTGCCTCAGCCTTCTGAGTCACTGAGATTACAGGTGTGCACCACCACACCCAGCTTTTTTTTTTTTTTTAATTCCTTAATGTGTTTCTATTCTTCAGGCATTTTCCATCTTTGGAGTCTTCCAGTTTTGCCTTTGTGTCCTTCCAGGTGGCCAGAGCAGGCCGTTTTGGCACCAAGGGTTTGGCCATCACATTTGTGTCAGATGAGAATGATGCCAAGATTCTCAATGATGTGCAGGACCGCTTTGAGGTCAACATTAGTGAACTGCCTGATGAGATAGACATCTCCTCCTACAGTGAGTATGGAGCTCAGGAAACTGACTCCCCCAGCTCTTTAGATTCTCCTTGTTCTTTTTTTTTTTTTTAAAGGGAGAAGGACAGATAGAGACAGAATAATTTTTTACTGTTTTTCACATGGCTTTCGTTGCTCTGATACCTAGTTGCGTACGTGGGTGCTGGGGTTTGAACCTGTGTTCTGGTGTATGCCAGGCAAGCGCTGTAACTGCCGAGCCATTGCTCCAGCCCCTCTCCTTGTTCCTTGTTCCTTGTTATATTTGTCTTAAATCCCCTTATGTAGGAAGTAGTCACCCGATACATAATTTAAGGAAACTTGACCTTTTCCTGTCTGCTGGTTTTGATGAATTGGATGTTTTATTTACTTCTGTGTGTGGGGGGTCTCTTTCTCTTTTCCATCAAAAAAGAGAAGGATTTCTCTTTCTTTACTCCTGGGTCAATCCTCTGAATCCACACAGTACACAAACATCTGTATGTATATACCTGTGTGCTTCTGTATTTGTTTCTCCTTTGTGTGCCTTATTTTAACTGCCATGTTTTCTCTTCAGTTGAACAGACGCGGTAGAGGATTCACCCATTCTGGAATGTGACGGTCTATCTCTTCAGGAGAGGACACCAGGTGTGGGGGTGAAGGAGACACTACTGCCACCTGCCCCTGACAGCCCCCACCCCTACCCCAAGGCTTCCTTCTTTTGCATCACCACCACTCCTAAACCCCGTTCCTGATTTATCAGAATTTTTTTAACAAAACTAAAAATGAAACACAAATGTGTCTGTGGTATCTGTAAGTGCTCCATCCTTTATTGTTTATTTAGGGCTTGATCCTGGGTAAGTTTCTCAGTGCCGTATACCCTGCTGTGGAGTGGGGTCAAAGTGGGGGTAAGCTTGCACAAACCATGGCTCCCCAACTACTTTCCAATTTTTGGCCCCTCATAGAGTTGTCTTCATTTTTTTAATGGGCTGAAATGTTTCTGGAAGGGCTCCTCACAGGTGTGGGCAGTATTTCTGGTGTTGGCAGGTTAAGAGGGCACTTGTGGGAAGCTCAGGCATCTCTCACTTAGGCTCTCTCTGTGTCTTCTCATCTGTTCCTTCAGCTTCTGGATCTTCAGCACTAAAGCCTGGGCTTCCTAGGCTTCCTCCTGGCCTTCCAGCAGCTCCTGGTATAGCTCTAGGGTACTGCTCCAGCAACTTTTCAGTGTGGGTCAGCTCAGCTTTGTGATGGGGCCAGGGTCCCTAGACAGCATGAATCGAGGGAGTCAGGATCAGCCGGGGATGAGGGCTGAGGCACTTGAAAGCTGTGTTACAGTCTGGCTGGAATTGAGGAATTCTGTCTTCTCTTTCCTTTTTTTGATCCCATTCATTAGTTTAAAGTGCTCTGTAAAGCCAAGGTAGCTTCCTGTCTTAGATATACACTGAGGTGGGGGAGGGGGAATAGGTAGCCATCACTGGCCCAGGAGCTTCCTTAAGTGGGGATAAGAAGACTGTCCCTTCTGCCCTAAGAAATAATTAACTGTTAGATGAGGGGGAAATTCCTGTTCAAGGACTTTATAAATTATGTAACTGGAGGGAGAAAGAACTCTGAGGTCTGGACTAGGGTTGCAGTGGGAAGTTGTTGAGAGTTGGAAATTAGGCAAGGAGCTGCAGGATTTGAGGGGTATATCATGAACATTTTGCGCATCCCTTACTCCACAAATTTTCACCTCCCACCATGGTGCCACTTACCATGGGGAGGTGACCTCATCTTCCTACCACCTGAGGAGCTGATCTTCCATACTTGTTTTGGGATTCTGGGAACAGGAACCTTGGGATCCCCAAGGGGCCAGGAGGGCAATAAAAAGCAAAGACAAGAGATCCAGGCCAGAGGGAAGACCATAGCAAGTGAGGCAGGAAGCTGTCTGATCTTTCCTAGAGCCACCAGGAATTGGCTGCCTCCAGGCCTTGACCTCACCTGAGTGCCAGGCCTGCTTGGGGACCTGTCCCCTTTATTTTGACCTTCCCAACCTGGCCAGACAGAGTCCAAGAAACTTCTCTTCCTGGTGTGAACATGTTTCTGCCAATTTAGACAGAACTTTGTTTAGAATGCCGGAGCCCAACCTAGCATGTTTTGACGTTTGTTTTTCCTAGCACTGTCTTCCAGTTTCTCTAACAGGACTGGTTTTTAGATGAGGAAACTGGCTAGGATGCTTTTCATTCAGCCCTTATTAGTTGAGCAAGTATCTCTTGGGACTAATTTTGGGCCAGACGTGCTAAAAGCTCCATAGCTGGTTGGTGGAAGAGTTGAGTTTTCATGTCTAGGTTCACCTTACTTGAAAAGTCATCCTGACTTGGCTGAAGTACTTATTCCCTATTTCCCTTTCCTTTCTTGCTGGCCAGAATGCCCCTTTTTTCTTGTCCTAGATGAATTCATTGTATGTTGTAGGGGTTACCTTCCTTAGTAGATCTAGGCTCCTTTGTATCACTGAACTGTTGCTTATGACAGTAGTGAAGGTGTCAAGCCATTATAAGCCAGGGAATGCTCCCTTCACACCTGTACAAAAGTCCTGTCCATACATAGTGTGAGCCTTTTATATTGATACTGGGTGTCCTGCAGTGTGTTCTAAAGTGTCTATTGTGACTGGAGGCCCCAGCCACAGGCCTGTGGATGTTGGTAGCTCAGAGGGGTGGGTGGTGTTAGTCTTGATCATCTGGCACAAAGAAGATCCTCAGAGGGCAGGATTGCTGGAGAATAGACAGTTCCTAACCAACTCACAATTTGGAAACACTGGGTTGACAGGGAAGAAGGCAAAGGGGTCCAAAGGCCAGGCATAGAGGCTTTTCTGAAGGTCATCGCTTTTCAAACTATGGCTGAAGTGCCTTTAGATGAAACTGAAGACTTCAGCTTGTCTGTCAGCTGACTTGTTCCCGTTTTGAGTGTAAAAAGAGGCAAAAATGTAAGTTTTAAGGGAGAATAGTTTTCTCTAATGTCTCTAACAAGGATATGTATAACTCATTTCAATTTGCAGTATTACACATTGAAGTCTCAATTATTGAGAAATAGGCTCAACTACTGTTAACAGTTATTTGAAACCCACCACTGACATTAAAGCTAATCTAACCACCTTTGTGAATTGAAAGCAAGATAAGCTAAATGATGCACTAGTAATAATCATTCCTGAAAAGCAGACATTTCAACCATCTGAGTTTCTGCTTTAGGTTAAGAACTCCAAAGTGGACTAGTCTGCCATAATTTATAGTAGGTAGGTCTAAGCCATAGATAAAATAGTCTGAAAGTTGGCTTTGTTCATCTGCGTGAATTAAAAGTGCTAGGTTTTGGGTTGGGTGAAGTCTTGAATGAACTCTGAATCATGGAAATGAAGTGATGGAGAAAAATATGTATAAACCAGATTGCCTAGTTTTAGAGTGTATATATTTATGTTTTCTATTCCCCAGTGTTTATAGAATCTTAATCATGAAAATTCTGACCTGACCTCTAGGAGGGGCTTGCCTACAGCCAGGGACAAATGGGATTATAGGAAGCCTCATTCATAAGGTCAAGGGGGCCATATAGCAACCTGAGGCCCCTTCAGTATCACACCTTAACAGGATCAGGTGATGGGTTGACTGAGATGAATAACTGCGTTCATGTGAAACTCTTGAGGAGATGGGGACTTGTGGAAATACTGAGTTGTGTTCATTGCATTTATGTGAAAATAAGTGTCAGAGACCTGGCTGGGTACTTGGTTATTCCTGTCGCAGTTGATGTTCACAGCAACCTTTCTTATTTCACTTCTTGCCTGCGATGTACAGTTGTGCCAGCATCATTTGTTGAAAAGACTGTTCTCCATTGTACTGTCTTTGCACCTTTGAATTTAGGTGGGTCTCTTTTCCGTTTCATTGATTCATTTATTCTTTTGGTAATACCACACAAGTATTTTGGTTGGCAGAAGTTTTGCATTTATGGTGTACATGATATTTTGATAAGTGTATACATTGTAGAATAGCTAACTCAAGCCATGTATCACATACATACCATTGTGTGATGAGAACTGTCATTGATTTTCAAATATGCAATATATTGTTTAGTTGCCATGAGACACAGTAAATCTCTTGAACTCCTGTGTAACTGAAATTTTATGATCTTTGACTAACATCTCTCCAATCCTCCCACCTCTTAGCCTATAGTAACCACCAGTTTGCTCTCTGTATGAATTTGATTTTATATTTCACGTATAAGTGAAGTCATGTCTATCTGTGCCACGCTTACTGCACTTAACATCAGGTCCTCCAGGTTCATGCCTGTCACAAATGACAGGATTTCCTTTATTTTTTTCAATTTTTATTGAGTTTTTCACATGCTCTAACACTTAGATGTGTACGTGAGTGCTGGGATTTGAACCCACGCACTTGTCCGTGCTGGGCAAGTGCTGTAACCACTGAGCCACTGTGTCAGCCCTCCTTTATTTTTTTTAAAGTCTGAATAATATTCCATTATGCATATATATACCCTGTTTCCTTTATTCATCTGTTGATGGACATATAAGTTGATTGTATATCTTGGCTATTGTAAATAATGCTGCAATGAACATGGTAACACAGATATGTCTTTGACATACTGATTTCTTACCTTTTGGATATATACCCAGTGGTGGGATTGCTGAATCATACAGTCATAATATTTTAAAATTTTTTTTGAGGAAACTCCATTCTGTTTTCAATAATGGATATCAATGTGGTACTATTTACCACATAGTCCTGATTATTGAAGTTAGGTAATGGTACTCGTGACTCTTTTTCTTTCTATATTGTGCTAGCTAGGTCTTCTTCCTCTCTATGTAAATTTTAAAGTCAGCTTGTCAATATCTACAATATAACTCACTGAGATTTTGTTTGGGATTGATCAGTTGGGAAGAAATGATATATTGACAGTATTACTCTTATTCATGAACATGAACTATTCGTATCTTTAGTTGGTTATTTTCATAAGAGTTTTGTAGTTTTGTTCTTATACATATTTTGTTAGATTTGTACCTAAGTATTGAGCTGAGGTGTAGCTCGGTGGTAGAACACTTGCCTAGCATGCGTGAAGCCCTTGAGTTTGATCCCCAAGGAGAAAACACACATGAGGGAGGGTCAGGGGACAAAAAACAGCAGCAACTCTATTTTATTTTTAGGAAGTGCTAATATAAATGTTACTGTGTTTTGATTTTCCATTTCCAGTCCTTCCTTACTGTTACATAGGAAATTGAAGTTTATACATTTACCTTATATCCTGCAACCTTGCTATATTCTCTTTGTTTCCAGGGTTTGTTTTCTTTTTGTTGTATTTTTGGCATACTTAAAGTAAATTTGAAGCATTGTAGGAAAATAATGGTAATTATTATTTCAAAGGCATTATTGTTATGGCACTAAATTCTTGAAACTTTGATTTAGTTACTGTATGTTCCCAGCTTTGTTCCAACTAATAGGAGAGAATTTTATTATTAAAGCTATTTGCAAGAGGGCTGGAGCGGTGGCTCAGCGGTTTCGGCGCTTGCCTGGCAAGCACAAGGACCCGGGTTCAAACCCCAGCACCACATACACAACTAAGTGTTGGAGCAACTAAGGCCATGTGAAAAACTAAATAAAGTTGTTTCTCTCTTTCTCTGTCTCTCTCACTGTCCCTCTCTGTTTAAAAAAAAAAAAAAGCTATTTGCAAGAAAGACTCAGAGACAGTGTTTTATCTCCTTTTTCTGTCTCAAACTTTTTTTTTTAAGAGATAAGGACAATGAGAGAGAGAGAGAGATCAAAAATTTTTTTTTTGAATTTTTCACATGGCTTTTGTTTGCTGTGACACTTAGTTGTGTATATGGGTGCAGGTGTTTGAATCCGTAATTGCGCATGCCGGGCAAGTGCCGTAACTGCCGAGCTGCTGCTCCAGCCCCTTCAAACTTTTTTTTTTTTTTAGAGAGAGGGACAGTGAGATAATCAATTTTATTTTTTCATGTGGCTTTCTTTGTTCCAACACTTCGTTGTATATGTAGTGCTGGGGTTTGAACCAATGTCCTTGCACATGCCAGGCAAGTGCAGTAACCACTGAGCCATATGCTCCATCCTGTCTCAAACTTTTTTTTTTTTTTAAAGAAAGAAGGACAGTGAGAGAGAGAGAGAATCAATTTTTATTGAGTTTTTCACATGGCCTTTGTTGCTCCAACACTTAGTTGTGTACATGGGTGCTGGGGTTTGAACCTGTGTACTGTGTAGCGCATGCTGGGCAAGTGCCGTTAACTGCTGAGCCACCGCTACAGTTCCTGCCTGACCCCCCCCCCCCCGTCTCAAACTTTTAATCATGATTTTCCAAAAAGAAAAATTTAAAGCATTAGCAAAAAATTAGATAAAAAAGCATTTGATTTATCTAGTCCTGAAACAATATCTTGTGGATTTTGTGTGTGTGTATGTGAGAGAGAGACATTAGGGATTGAACTCATGGCTTCCTGCATACTACCACTTTATTTCCCCAACCTTTCAAAAATTTTATTTTGAGGCAAGGTCTTGCTAAGTTTCCCAGGCTGGCCTTAAACTTGTGATCCTCCTGCCTCAGTCTCCCCAATAACTGGGATAACATTCATGGCTTTAATTTTGGTTTTAACATATATGTAAACACTGATGATTCTCCCTTGCAGAGGGGCAGTTTATTTCCTCCTCTAGAGTATGGCCTGGACTTGCCAACTCACCTCTGCCTGATGGAAAAAGGTTGATATAATAGGTTATGACTCTGGGTGTAAGATAGAAAGCACACTGCAATTTTCATTTTGGTTTTTTTTGTCTCTTGGATTGCTAGCTCTGGGGATGCCAGCTGTTGACTCATGAGCAGCCTGTGAAAAAGTCCAGGTGACTAGGAATGGAGGCCTCTTGGGACCAGCTAGCAAGTACCTGAGCCCTCTCCAACAGCCATATGAGGGAGCCATGTTCCTTGGGAGCCCTCAGTGCCAGTCAGGTCCTCAGAGGCCAAGAGGATGCAGCCCTGGCTGATGACTGGACTGTGACCTTGTGAGAGCACTGAAGGAACCTCTCCTGGATTCCTGATGATACACCCTGAGGGAGATAATGAATGTTCCATGTTTCCAGCTGCTAAGTTTTGGGTAGTTTGTTATATAGCAGTAGATAAGTATTATAGATTCTATGGAAAGATTAAATCATTGTACTTTTTCATTTGCTCTAAATTCTAAGATATTAACCATGTCAGTTGGTTTTTAGGATTTAAGATTTTTCACAGTTGACATAGGATATAATTTACTGCCATCCTCAACAATCAATTTTACTTTCATGATCAAGCTGTGACCCAATTACACAAAAAAGGAAGAATCTGCCTGTTAGTTTGATTCTGATGGACCCCTAATACCACCCCCTGATTATTCTTATCCACCTTCCCTCAGTCAATCACATGGTAAGGTAACTGCTACTGTGAAGGGATTTTTGCAGATGAAATTACAGTCAGTTGACGGTAACATGCCTGGGAGTGGGGGGGGGGTCATCCTCAGTTGGAATGTCCTAATTAGGGGAGCTATTGAAAGGACCAAGCTCTTCCTGAGAGAAAAGGTCCACTGTGTGAGAAGGATTTAGTATGAGAGCTATCTTCTCTACTTTGAAAATGGATGGGCATGTGGCAAAGAATGTTGGGGCCACTGTGAGTTGCCAGCAGCCCTCCCATTCTTTACCCTGACAGCTATCAAGGAGAGAGGGACTTCAGCCCTAAACCTACAGGAAATAGGATTCTGCCAACAAGCACTGTGTGAAGTTGGAGGAGGATGCTGAACTTGAGTGAGACCACAACTTCGTGAAACCCTGAACAGAGAATCCATGCACACCACGCCTGGATTTTTGAATAAGGAAATGTAAGCAAATAAATAGGTAATGTTTTGGGCTATCAAGTTTGTGGTAACTTGCAGTAATCAAAACTGTGCAACAGATAAGCACAGATAAGTGTTTTCTCCACTGGAATGAACTTAGGAATTGTTGGGTATGCTAGGTGCATGAAATAAAATATTTCCTAATTTTTTTTCATTTTTATGATTTATGTGATACAATTTCAGTCAACAAAAATTAATGCAATATCTACTAGGCACCAACTATGGTTTTAATTTTTGGGAATGCAACATTTACTAAAACAACCCTAAAAGCCCCTCTATTTGTGGGTCTCACATTCTCAATATTTCTTTAGACCTGTTAGATGGAGTCATTGGAGCACTTTAAGTGAAGAAATGACAACCTGACTCAGCCAGATGGTTGATCATGGTGAGAATAGTGATGGTGGCAGGTGAAGGGACAGTGCTAGTATCATATAATCGGATGAGGGGGTAAGTTCTGAGGGATGTGAGAGAGAAATGCTGGAGAAGATAGAGGTGAAAAGATAAAGCAGAGATAAAGAATTCTAAAGCAGTGGAATTCTCTGACTTAAGTGTGTTTTTATAATTTTAAACAGTCAAATCTACAGAGCCTACCAGAGTACACTTTACACTTCCTATGTAAGACATCCTGTGAGATCCCTGTAAAGTAATTGCCTCCCTATGTTAATTCAGTTTAAAAAAATAACATTACCAAGTTTTCCAATGAAATCTGCACACCACTTAATGTGCATAATTCATAAAAGAGGCCATACTTGAACAATGATGAGAGGCATTTCAATTGCATTGAACACTTGCAACTTGATTAAAATTTGTACAGATCTGGTTGAAATGCATAGTAATAGGCTAGAGGTGTGGCTCAGTATTAGAGCGCTTGCCTGGCATGTGCAAGGACCTGGGTTCAAACTCCAGTACCACATATACAACTAGGTGTCAGAAAAACTAAAACCAGATGAAAAATAAAATTAATTCTCTTTCTCTTCTTGCTCTATCTGAAAGAAAGAAAGAAAAAGACAGTAAAGAATTAGCTGGGCATGGTGGCACATACCTCTAGTCCCAGTGACTCAGGAGGCTGAGCCAGGAGAATTGCAAGTTCAAAGCCAGCTTCAGCAACTTAGTGAGGCCCTAAGCAACTTAGTGAGATGCAGTCTCAAAATGAAAAAAATGGGCTGGAGCAATGGCTTAGTGATTATGGTGCTTGCTTGGCAAGCATGAGGAAGCTGGTTCAAACCCAAGTACCATGTACACAATGAAGTGTTGGAGCAACGAAAGCCATATGAAAAACTAAATAAAACTGATGGTCTCTCTCACTGTCCCTCCCTCTCTTAAAAAAAAATAAAAATAAAAAAAATGGGGCTGGAGTGGTGGCATGGTGGTTACTGTGCTTGCCTGGCATGCACAAGTACACGGGTTCAAACCCTAGCACCCATGAACACAACTAAGTGTCAGAGCAATGAAAGCCATGTTCAGAACTAAATAAAAATTGATTCTCTCTCTCTCTCTCTCTCTCTCCCTCCCTCACTTCTCTATAAATAAATTTTTTTTATAAAAAAAACTTTATAAAAAAAAATGGACTGGAGATGTGGCTCAGTGGTTCAGTGCCCCTGGGTTCAGTTCCCAGTGTGTTAGTTACACACACACATAAAATATAAATATATTTTACTTTCATGTACTTCTCTTTGTATTAGTCCACTCTTCTGTGGCTTTCCTTTGTGACGTTTCAGTTACCCTCTGTTAAGGAGATCCAGAAATGGAAAAGAAACAATTCACAAGTTTTTGGTTAGATGCCTTTCTGAGTTGTGTGATGAAACCCGTTGCCACCTTGATCCCACCTGCTGGAGTGTAAATCATCCCACTGTCCAATGTATCCATGTTGTATAGGTTACTTAGTAGCCAACTTAGTTACTGGATCAACTGGTCACAGGGAAGCAATGCATAGTTGCCCAATGCTACATACTCTGACTACCTAATTCAGGTCACTACATCTCATATAGGCATTGTATCATTTCACGTCACAAGAAGGGTGAGTACAGTATGATGAGATATTTTGAGAGAGGGAGAGAGATTACAACTACATAGCCTTTGTTACAGTATATTTTATTAGTTATTGTGCCTGATTTATTAATTACACTTTATTACAAGTGTGTGAATACACAGGAAAACACATAATATAGATAGGATTCAGTACTATGACCGGTTTCAGGCACCATGTAGTGTTGGAATATATTCCTTATGGAGAACGGGGAGCTTCTGTGCTAGACTCACATGGACAAACTCAGGGCTATGGAATAAAGATAATTTTGTTTTAAAAGAAAGAGGGACAGTGAGAGAATCAATTTTATTTAGTTTCCCACGTGGCTTTAGTTACTCCGACACTGTTGTGTACAGTGGTGCTGGGGTTTGAACCCGTGTACTCACGCATGCCAGGCAAGTGCCGTAATCACCGAGCCACTGCTCCAGCCCCTGGAATAAAGATAATTTTAAAAACACAACAACACTTAGTCTGATGTTTTACCTGGGAAAAGTAAAATTTAGGAGCTTCGTGAGTCTAAGTGCAATGCTGTTTTGACATATTTATATATGAAAGGACCAAATACCCTCATCCCCACTAGGGACTGAATCCAGGGTGGTGCACATGCTAGGCAAGCACTATCACTGAGCTAGCCCACCCACATTTTTTTTTTTTCAGGGCTGAGCACCAAACTCAAGTGCTCTCCCACTGAGCTAAATCCCCAACCCCTAGCCCACCAGCATTTTTAAAATTTTTTAAAATTTTGAGACAGGGTCTTGAAAATTGCCCTGGCTGCTGTCCTTGAACTTGTGATTCTCCTGCTTCAGCTTCCAAGTAGCTGGGATTATAGGCATGTACTGCTAGATAGCTAGTCAGATGTAAATGGGTGAGCAGGGTAAACACAAGCCTGGGTGCAGTGGCACACAACTGTAATCCCAATGACTCAACCCAAGGGGTCATAAATTCAAAGCCAGCCTCAGCAACTTTGTGCGGCCCTAAGCAACCTAGTAAGACCTTGTCTCAAAAATAAAAGGAGCTGAGTCTTGAGTGGTGGTTCAGCAGCTGGAGCACTTGCCTGGCATATGCAAGGACCCGGTTCGAACACCACCACCACATACCCAACTAAGTGTTGGAGAAACAAAGCCCAGATGAAAAACAAGTTAATTCTCTCATTCTCTCTCTCTCTCTCTCCCCCCCTCCTTCTCCTCTCCTCTCTCTTAAAAAAAAAATTAAAAGATCTGGAGATATAGCTTAGTGGTTCAATCCCTAGTACCAAGAAAAAAAAATAAAGACAAGAAATAAAGGAGACTGAAAACCACAGGGAGCCTTATCTGATAGATGAGCACTTGGAATATTAAAACCTTCCCTATCCATAATAACATCCCCTTAAGAAAAACTGTCATTTAAGATTGTCATATGGTATGCAGGTGGCCTGGTCCCCCATCCTACAAGTTTCATGAAAAGTTGTCATAGCCCTCAATTATCCTGGCAACCAAAACATCAAGACCTTCAGAAAGAAAGCTTGCTGAGGGTTATTCAAATCGTAATAAACGGAGACAAAAACAGGGGGCCTCAATTTCCTTGAAATCTCCTACTTTGTGAGCACCATATTATCTCCGAGGCAGTCCTTGCAGTTCCTAGGCTGTCAGTCAAAAGTCAAAAGGTGGACCTGGGCAGGACTCTGGAAACTTCCCTTGGCCACTTAAAGTTGGAGGATAGGAAAGGTGTGTAGAATCTCTCCTCTCAGAGGACCCACTCTCTCTTGTGACCCCTTTTCCCCTTTCCTTCATGCCTGTTACTCTGAGCAACTGTCTGAAATCTTTAGGGCATGAACGCAAGAATTCGGTTTGAAGTGGATAGGGGTGTGGGGTGACAGAATGGGGTGTAGACTCAGGGCTTCCTCAGTTTGGTTAATGCCCTATAACAGTACCACCTCACCGGCCAAAATAACTTTTTTTTTTCCAGATTAGATTTCTGACTCTTCAGGGGTTATCCGGATTGTACTGTTCACTGTAGTTAATAATTAAATAGGAACCTAGTGTCTATGCGGCTCCAAGTTTAAGGAGAAACCCTCCCTCTTTCCACTCCTTTCCCAGGCCAACTCTCTCTCTAGCATTTTTCCTGTAAGTGAATTTTCTTCTAGAACATCCAAGAGTTCTGTTAGGGAGGAGGAGAAAAGCTCAGGGAGAGGGAATCCAGGAAGAGAAAAGGGGGCTGAGCCCAGCCTGGTGTCTTCCAAGGTTTCCTCAAATCCTGGATTCCGGCGCAGAAGAGCGGTCAGGACAACGTTCCAGACCTCGGTGCATGGAAGCCAAGGTCTCAGGCCCAAGCGCCCTGTCTGAGTGTCTGCGGTGCCGGTGCGGAAGCGGTGCTTTGGGGATTCCCTATCGCGTCCGAGTTTGCCTTCTCCCTGTCCCAGCCAGGTTCTTCTGGCTGAACACTCATGACGCGACGTAGTTCTCGATCCCAGTGCGTTTTGGGTTCCTAGAGATCCTCGCCACGTTCCAGGTTATAAAGTCCTCAGGGACAGGCTGGGATTGGGAGTCTCCCCAAATCTGAGGACGGCGTCATGGCGCCCCGAAAACTGTTATTGTTGCTCTCGAGGGTCCTGACCCTGACGGAGACCTGGGTGGGTGAGTGCGGACCCGCAGGGGATGACCCAGCCGCCACCGATCCTCAGCCCCCAACCTCTTCCCTCACCCACTCTTCCAGATCCCACCACCTCGGTCCCGCACTGATCCCTCCACCATCTTCCGGTCCCCTCTACCAAGTCGTGCCCTTCTGCACCGCTGCTATTCGGTTTCACAAGCACCCGCTCCTCCACCTCTTCTCCCGGCCTCATCAACCTGGGACCCTGGTCGCTCTTTGCCTTCAGGTTCTCACTTCCTGAGCTATTTCGACATCGCAGTAATCCGGCCGGACAGCGGGGAGTACCAGTACAAAACGGTCGGTTATGTGGACGACGCGCAGTTCCTGGGGTTCGACAGCGACTCCGCGCATCCGAAGATGGAGCCGCGGGCACAGTGGATGGAGCAGGTGGGGACCCAGTATTAGGAGGACCAGACATGGACCTGCAAGTTCGCTGCGCAAAGTGACCTCGGAAACCTGCGCAACCTGCTGCACTACTACAACCAGAGCGAGGGCGGTGAGTGACCCCAGATCCGGGAAGGAGGTCACGACCCCTCCCATCCCAAACCAACTGTCCCAAGTTGTTCTGGGTCTCCAGGTCCGAGGTTCATTCAGTGTCTTTGGGACCCGAGGAGACCCTCCGCCCGGGAAAACCTCTCTGGGACCATTAACGTGGGTGTTTTCAGTTTAGGTAGAAATCCCCTTGGATTGGTGAGGGTAGGGGCGAGCTAGGTGGCAGCAGCTAACTACAAGGGTGGGGCCAGGTCTCATACTCTCCAGTGGATCTTGGGCTGCGAAGTGGAGTCAGATGGGTGTCTCCTCCGTGGGTACCGTCAGGCAGCTTACGATGGCGTGGATTACATCACCTTCAATGAGGACCCGCGCTCCTGGACCACGGTGGACGTGGCATCCCAGATCACCCGGAACAAGTGGGACCCTGAGTTCTGGAGGGCCAATCTGGAGGGCCCGTGCGTGGAGTGGCTCCACAGATACTTGGAGATGGGGAAGGAGGTGCTTCAGCGCTCAGGTATGTGGGGTTCTTGGACATCTCCCCATCTTCCCTCCTGCTGGGGCCAGCATGTTCTAAGGAGGGAAGGAAAATAAAATCCTAGTTAGATTTCTGCAGCTCTCTGGCATCTGGAGGGAAAGCGTGCAATCCGGTTTTCAGCTCAAGCACAAGGGAGTGAGTGAGATCCCTGAAAGAATCCAGGAGCATGACTGACTGACCTGGGAATTGAACCCAAGGGCTCACTGTATTCTAGGCAAGGGCTTTACCACTGAGCTACACATCACCAGATCCATCCCAACCCTTCACCATCCTTTTTTGGGAGGTATTGGAGATTAAACCCAGGGGCGCTTAACCACTGAACCATAAACCCCAACCCTTTTTATATTTAATTTGAGACAAGGTCTTGCTATGGTTGCTCAAAGTCTGGCTAAGTTGCTGAGGCTGATCTGGAAATTGTGCTCCTCCTGCCTCAGCATCCCCAGTCTCTGGTATTACAGGCTGCTCCACCACACTTGGCCTTTTTTTTTTTTTTTTTAATTGGAACAGGTTCTGCCAAGTTGTCCAAGCTGCCTTGGAGTTGAACTTGCAATCCTCTATCTCAGCCTCTCAAGTATCTGGGATTACAGATGTGCACACCAGAGTCTGGCTAGAACTTCCCTTTGATTTTGGCAGCAGATTGTGAACTACAATCTCTCCTAGGCCTGTTCTCTGTCCCACATCAAAGCCTTTACAAATCTGACTCCATTCTAAGTTTCTTGGCTTCCACCCGTCAGAAAGAGAAGTCCCTTTTCTGTCTCTCAGAGATCTGGAGCCTACTATCCTGGGATGACTCACTCTGAATCTAGAACTTTCCAAGGAATAAATTATCCCAGATGCCTATGTCCAGGCTGTTTTGTGCTCTCCTCCACACCCAATTATCCTGTGCATTCTCCTGTGGTCACATTAGTGCTGCTTCAGTGTGCCAGGAATAATGCAAAGTGACTGAATTTTCCTACTTTCCCCCTACAACCCCCAAAGACATGTGTGACCTGCCACCCCAGTCTTGAAGGAGCTGTCACCCTGAGGTGCTGGGCCCTGGGTTTCTATCCTGCTAAGATAACCCTGACCTGGCAGTGGGATGGGGAGGACCAGACCCAGGAGATGGAACTTGTGGAGACCAGGCCTGCAGGGGATGGAAACTTCCAGAAGTGGGCAGCTGTGATGGTGCCTTCTGGGGAGGAGCAGAGATACATGTGCCATGTGCGGCATGAGGGGCTGCCTAAGCCCCTGATCCTGAGATGGGGTAAGGAGGAAATGAGGGCAAAGGGTAGGAGGCATTCTGGAGCTCCTCAGCAGGGTCAGGGTTGAAAGCTACTAAGCTACATCTTCAGTTCTTTTGAATTTTGAGACAGGGTCTAAGTTTCACAGACTGGCCTCAAACTTACAATCTTTCTGCCTCAGCCTCCTAAGTACCTGGGATTACAGGCATGCATCACCATGCCAGTCACAGGCCAGAAGTCTTGAAATTTTTTTTTAAGAATTAAGAATTGGGGGGCTGGAGCGGTGGCTCGTTGGTTACAGTGCTTACCCGGCATGCACAAGTACATGGGTTCAAACCCCAGCACCCACGTATACAACTAAGTGTCAGAGCAACGAAAAGCCATGTGAAAAACTCAATAAAAATTGATTCTCTTTTCTCTCTCTCTCTCTGTCCTTTTCTCTTTGAAAAAAAAAAAAAAGAATTAGGAATTGGACTTTAAAAGATTGAGTAAAGGGCCTGGAGCGGTGGCTCAGCTGTCTCATGCTTGCCTGGTATGTGTGAAGATCCAGGTTCGAACCCCAGCACCACATACACAACTAAGTGTTGGAACAATAAAAGCCATATGAAAAACTAAAAACTAAAAAAAAAAAAAAAGATTGAGTAAAGAAGGACAATCCAGAAAAAAAAAAACCCTGGAAGTAGGACAGGAGTTTATGTGTCCGAATATCCATCTCTTGATACCACCGACACTCCTGTGCGCAGGGTTCTTGTAAGAACAAAGACAGGAAAAACATCAGGATCAGGTGACATACAGAGGAGAATGAGAACAGAACTCTTTGGCAAGAAAAACAACTGGCATAACCCTTTATAGGAACTAAGAAATAGGAAATAAACACAAAAGATGGAAGATAAGAGTCACATCCAGGCTGACTTGGTCACAAAACAGGAGACAGGATAAAGCTCTGGTGATATCTGAGTCTCAGGGATCACAGGTCCTAGTGAAACAAGATTATGCTGGGACAAGGTTACATTGAAGAGACAAGGACAAGGGAGCAAGGAACATAACCCAGCATGCACTGAACACCATCTAGCCACAGCCCTGTCCACCATAGGTTACTCATCACCTTCTCCTATTCCTACCTGCAACTCTCTGAAACTACACCCCAGACCCATTTCTCACTTTTTGGAGCAAACATCGGAATCCAAATGTCTTATAGCTTGTACATAGAATAAGAATATATGATATTGGGGGCTAAATTCATTTTGAGGAGGACTATAGAACCAGACTTGATGGCTACAGTCAGGAACAGAATCCATGGTACCTCTGTAGGTCAGGTTCCATGTAGGACCCTCTGTTCCTGTTGCTGGGCACGGATGCCACCGCTTATACCACTGACACCCTGATGTTGGACACTGGACCCTGTGACAGGGACTGTTGTCAGTGCTGGTGGTGGGAACAGGCTGTCACTACTGCTACTCATGCCACAATGCCAAATTCATTCTGCACAGTGCTTGCCTCTCTGTCACCATGTCCTGGTCAGAGTCCAGCATGTGGTCATCTGACTGGGGGAGCTGAAGCCTCCTGTGGTGTTGTCCTGCAAAAATGCTTGGGAAAGTGAGTTTCCTCCTTTATGGAAGGAAGTGGTTTTGTCTGTTATTGAGAGTGAAGTGTGGGAATCCTCTAACATTGGAGAGGCTGAGGGATACAAAAAGAATGATACATTTTTGGGAGACTGGAACTTTATCTGTTTCTTTGTAGGCACTTGAGTTTGGCTGATGTAAAAGTGACTAATAAATGACATCTTCCCACTCATTCACTTGAGGGTGTGTTACTAGATACCAGTTTATAGTTGAGATAATTGCAGTGGCCTTGTGGGATGATGTAGTGGTTACTGAAAGTGTCTCCTTGACTTTGCCTCTTAATAGCATTAAAATAGCCAGGTCTGTAACTCTTAGCATCTGCATATACACTGACATTTTCAAGACTAGACCACAACCAGCTGGTAACAAACTGTTTTTAGCAGAGCTGAGGACATGATATAAATCCTTGTATTTTGCTGATCTTTGCCAAGGGAGAAGTTACAGTTGGGGTTTACATTCTTACTCCTTCTCTGAATTTGTCTTTGTGAGATGGTGAGGAGATTTTTCTTCCACACAACCAATTACATCATCCTCTGACAATAAAGGGAATCCTGCAATTCAAGTCTGACACTGAGTACCTGAAGTTAGCATTGCACTCCATAGGTCCAGGGCTCATTCCACAAGGATACCCTGACCTCACAAGCCAGTATCAGTATGGGGTCCCCAGGTTACCTGCTCTTCTGTCCCACTTGGCTACAAAGAGAGTAAGACAGTGAGAGAGAGACAATCAATTCTTATTATTTTTTTTTTAATCAGGCCTTCATTTTTCTGACACTTGGCTGTGTATGTGGTGCTGGGGTTTGCACCTGGGTCCTTGCACATGCCAGGATAGTGCTTTAACTGCTGAGCCACCTGTACAGGCCCTGTCTTGTTTTCTTTTAAGAAATAGTTAGAATTTCTAAATCTCTATGCTATAATTACTTTAGTCATCATAGAAACTAAATATGGATTGACTTATTAATTCAACCCATTAAGAAAAGAAGATTCTCTCAGTAGATTGTAATTTGCCATAAATGCAACTCTGTCTTCTCACAAGTGAACAAGGCCAGAGAGTTTTTTTAAAAAAATAATGACTTAGAGCAGTCCCAAGTTAAGGAAGATTACTCTGTCTTGATGCCCATGACATAATAGTGTGCGCACATGCATACACAAACACACACACACCTTCACAGTTATAAATGTTCCAAAGGCTACTTCTGAAAGGCAAACTTTGTTCATTCCCTAGGAAGTATGAAGGAGCATGTTGTCAGACTGCGCCTGTCCAGGATCATCCCCACCCAGGCATGTGAGGATGCCTTTCCTTCTCCTGAATATGCATCCACTGTGGTCTCCTCTTCCTAGCTGCTAAGTTTTGGGCAGTTTGTTACACAGTGGTAGAGAAATCATACAGCTTCCAAAGACAGAACAAATGATTGCACTTTTTAATTTTCTCTAAATTAGTTACAAAATACTAAACATGCTGTTTGGTTTTAAGATTTAAATTTTTTAAAGGCTAAGTAGCTATATTACCTTCATGAACAATCTATTCATTTGACATTCAATTTCTAACTGTTCTCTAATTAAACACAAAAGGAAGAAGCAGTTCCCCCAATAGCCACCCCTTGATTATCTACCTTCCCCCAGTTATCCAATCAAATGGTAAGGTAGGAGCTATTATGAAAGGATTTTGTAGATGTAATTATAGTTCCAAATCAATTAATCCTAATGAGGGGAGTCATGGGTTGGACTATCATAACCAGGAGAACACTTAAAAGAATTAGGGTATTAGTGAACAAGGAGACCCACGTGTGAGAAGGATCCAGTGTGAGATTTTCAGAACTGTGGGTTTTGAAAATGGAGAGCCCTGTGATGAAGAATGTTGTGGCTAGGACAAGTTTCCAAAAGCTCTCCCTGCTCTCCACCTTCACAGTTGCTAGGGACAGAGGGACCTCCACCCTAAACCTACAGGAAATGGGGTTCTGCCCACAAGCTCTGTGGAAGTTTGCAGGAGGATCCCCAAATTCAAAATGAGAACACAGCTTCATGAAACTCTGAAAGAGAATCTCCCCACATCAAGTCTGGACTTCTGACTAAAGAACTGTAATAAATAAATGTGTGTTGTTTTCACCTGTCAAGTTAGTGGTAGCTGTAATCAAATAGTAATACACAGGCTCAACTGTGCAACAAAGTATAGATAAAAGTGTTTTCTCCCCTGGAATGAATTTATGAACTGCTGTGCACACTAGGTACATGAAATAAAATCTTCACTGACAACCTGATTCACATTAGAATGATGGCTGGCAACAGAGAGAGTGGTCATGAGTGGCAGGTGAGGGAACAATGCCAGTGCCACAATTCAGGAGTGAGGAGATGGTGGGGCCTGTAGGGAGAGGGGGCCTGAGGGATGAAAGAGACAGAAAGGCTGGAGGAGCTGGAGATGAGGAAAAGAAGCAGAGGTAAAGAAGTCAAAGCAATGGAATTCTCAGATTTAAACATTGCTTTGTAGATTTTTTTTTTGAGAGAGAGAAAGAGAGAATCAACTTTATTTTTTTCATCTGGCCTTTGTTTCTTGGACACTTAGTTGTGTATATCGTACTGGGGTTTGAACTGGTGTCCTCATGCATGCCAGGCAAGTGCTCCAATTGCTGAGCCATTCTCCAGCCTTTGCTTTGTAGATTTTTTTTTTTAAAGAGAGAAGGACAGTGAGAGAGAAAGAGAGAAAAAGAGAGAATCAATTTTATTTAGTTTTTCATATGACTTTTGTTGCTCCGATGCTTCATGGTGTACGTGGTGCTAGGATTCAAACCTGCATCCTTGCTCATGCCAGGCAAGTGTGTAACTGCTGAGCCACCTCTCTAGCCCCTGCTTTGTAGATTTTTAATAAATATATCTACAGGGTTTAGCCAAATATTCTTTGCATTGGTATTTATTACATTCTATGGGTCTATCTAAAAACCAATCCCTTTTTTTGTTAGTCAGGTTCAAGAAAATAATTACTAAGTGTCCAAGTAAAATAGGCATACACATCTCTTAGATGTTAACCCACAAGCACAGGTAATTGGTTAGCACTGGTGAAGCACTTTGCATTTCACACTTACAGTTCTTTTTTTTTTTTTAAAGAGAGAAGGACAGTGTGTGTGTGTGTGTGTGTGTGTGTGTGAGAGAGAGAGAGAGAGAGGGGGAGAGAGAGAGAATCAATTTTTATTGAGTTTTTCACATGGCTTTTGTTGCTCTGACACTTAGTTGTGTACATGGGTTGCTGGGGTTTGAACCTGTGTACTTGCGCATGCTGGGCAAGCGCCGTAAGCACTGAGCCACCGCTCCAGCCCCACACTTACAGTCCTAAGATGACTAAAGTTTGTACATGCTTCTGGTTGAAATGCACAGTAACAAATTTTGCTTTCCTATGCTTCTCTGCATATTAATCCACACTTATCTGTGGTTCACTTTCCTAAGGTTACCTGAGGTCTGAAAATAATAAGTAAAAAATTCCAGAAACAAACAGTTCTTGCGTTTTAAACTTTGTGTGTGAGTAGCAGGATGAAGTCTCTTGCTAACTCTTGCTAAGCACCTGGTCTGGGCTCTGAATCATCTCTTTGTCCAGGGTATCCACACTCGTAGGCTATACATCCCTGTCACTTAGTGGCCAACGTGGTTATCCGATCCACTTTCTCACAATGTTAACATCATTTATCTCACTCATAAGTAGGCTTTGTGTCATTTCATATTATGATAAGAGGGGTGCGTACAGTATAACAGGATATTATCTGCATGCATGTGCATGTTTGTGCGAGTGATTGAGCAAGCATATTCACATAACTTTTATCATAGTATATGGTTTTAATTGTTCTGTTATCAGTTATTGCTGTTAATCTCTTACTGTGCCTAGTTTATAAATTAGACTTTATCATAGTTAGGTATGTACATAGGTGACAAACAGCACAGATAGGGTTTGGTCCTATGGAGGTTTCAGGCATCCATTGTGAGCCTTGGAATCTATTCCTGGAGAATAAGGGGGATTATTGTTTTCTGCTCTTTTGAGGTAAAACCCTGAGTGCACATAGACAAACTCAGAGCTATGGAATGAAGATAATTCTAAAGTACAACAATCTGAGTAACAGATTATTATCTGGTAAAGTAAAATTTAGTTTCTCTGTGGGTCTAAAATGGCAATACTCTTTGTTTAAACCTTCATGTATGAAAGGCCAAAAGCACTTAATTTACAAATTAGATTCCTGACCATTCTGGGTTATAGAGATTGTGTTAGGCATTGTAGTTAATAGAAAGGAAATCAGTCTCTATGGGAATCTGGCACTTTCAGGGACAGTTTTCCAGGTTTATAGCCCTGTCTCTCCACCTCCATTCCCAAGGGCAGGTAACTTTCTGACCTCATTCTCCCCTGGAGAATTTTCTTCTAGGAGAGTCCAAGAGGGTGAGATGAGCAACAGAAGGCAGGGAGTCCAGTTCTGGGAGGGAACTCAGGAAGGGAAGTCAAGGAAGAGGGGCTGAGAGCAGCCTGGGGCTTCTCTCCTTTGTGGACTCTGGGTGACACAAGTGCAGGAGGACAGGGGTCAGGGCAAAGTCCCAGATTCTGGGTTTAGTTAGCTCTCAGGGTCGCAGGCCTGAGGGTGGTGTCTGGGGTGGGGAAGCCAAGCTTGGGGTTCCCGCATCTCCCACGCTTTACACTTCTCCTCCCAACCGAAGTCAGATCCTTTGGCCTGGACACTCAGGACAGACCCAGTTTTCACTCACATTGCTTTCGAAGGAAGCCACAGTTCCCAGTTTTACAGTCTGCACCTAAAAACCCACACATCCAAACACAGATTCTTGCCCGACCCAGAGGATGGAGGCCAAGGCTCCCCAAACCCTCTTACTGTTCTCAGCGAGACTTCGGCAGGTGATTATGGGGTCCGGAGGGACAGAGTTTTTCACGGAGAAGTTCAGAGGGATCACTGGGCCAGCAAGGCGGGATGTAGGAGTCTGGAAAGCAGCATCTTTGCTGCCCTTGACCCAGGCACTCCCTGGGTCCCCTCTCCTGGACCTTACCCATCCCTTCACTGGCTTTCTTCTCTTGCCGCTCCCTTTCCATCTCTCGGGTTCCCACGTCCCTTATTCTCACCCACCCTAGGCTCCATCAAACTGGCACCCAAGGTGCCGTGCCAGGAGAAAGGTCACTCTGAGTTTCAGCTGCTCCTGGCCCGCAGGCACCCACTCCCTGTGGTCTATGCTTACTGCTGTTTCCAGGCAGGCCTGGGGACTCCTGGTACTTGGAAGTTGGCTACCTGGACAAGCAAGTGGCACTCTTCAATAGCAACACTGCCAGTCAGAGGATGGAACAGCCTTGGATGGAACAGGGGGGCCAGAGTATTGGGAGTAGTAGATAAGGAATGCTAGGGGGCGTGCACAAATTCACCGACTGAATTTTCGGACCCTGCCTTCTCCAAGATGCATCTTTTCTATCAATTATAACAAAAAAGATATTTACAAGGTAGCTAATTTGCTAGCTCTACTTTTTATAATACACAGTCACCTCTGGACATCTACAAAGCTTAGATGTTGTGAACTAAAGTATGAAATTTGTGCAAAATAAGCCCAAGTACTTTACCAAAAATGTACATACAAGTCTGTGGTTATAATTTAAAACTGTCTTCCAGATATGGAGATACTAACAAAGAGCCCTTTCCGTCACCCTTCTTCCTTTCCTTTTTCACCATTTCAGTGACTCAAGTTCAGAACTAGACCTAGCTCCAAAAAATGGATTAACAAAGGGCATTCCAGAAAACAGTTCTTCCTAAAAACTATAAAAGGAAATTTATATAAGAATTATTTTGCTACTTCTAACAAACTTTAGGCATTAGGACTTGTCCTTTAATACCAAGCAATATTAACTAAAATGCACATATAACATCGAGTAGAAAATCTGAAGTAATCCAAGGTGCATAAATTACTTCTCTCTGCATACTTACACCCCCCCCCCCCCCCCCCCCCCCCCCCCCCCCCATCCAGAGAACCTTCAACATACTCTCCAAGACATCAGGTTTAACAATTCCATTTCCCTAAATGGCAAGCAACTGTTCCTATGTAGTGACAAAAAATACTTAAACGGCATTAGTTTAGCTCTCTACTTTTACCATGAGTTGTGTACTTTTTAGCATCTAGAAAGACTAGATGTTTCCAACAAGGACTTAAGTCTTCCATATACATACAATTGCACACACTTAACAAAGGCTAGACTTTGAAGCAAAACAAACAAACTAACAAAAAACAAACCTTTCTTTCAAGGCTAGAGTTTGAGAATGTCTACAAATAGGAACATTCTGGCCTAGAACCCCTCCCTTCTCATCTCTTATCAACCCTGGGGTCAGATATATACATCTATAATGCTTAGAGATGACTTTAGCATTTTTACTTCCTAAGTGGTTTTGGGAACGGTCTTTCCTATATATTTTAACACAAAGGGTACTCAATATGTTAGTTAACATTACTTTCATCATATGCTGGCAACCTCTTTAACATCTAGACAGACTAGATGTAAATTGCTTCACAGAAAAATGCATTGGTATGAAGCCCTTTGGAGTTTGCTGGTTTATACACCATATCCTCCTTCCTCCCTGAACCAACACAAATACAAAGCTTGGAGAAGTGTTTTGATCATTCCATCTCCAAAAGGCAGTGATTTCATTGTGATTTTTAACAAAAAGGCATCTACAAAATGTTTTATTTACTACCTCTACTACTTCTACCTCTACTACTTCTACTTTAAACATACTCTATGCACTTCTAAACATGTAGAAAGACTAGATGTTTTAAATAAGGATTTAATTTTGCCCACTAGGTACATAGTAGCGTTGAAAAACGTACACACAACAATGGTTATATCTGAAGGTGTCTGCTAAGTAGCATCATTCTTCTCTATCACTTAGAATCCTTCATTTCTTCCATTTCCTTCTCTCTTATGTCATATGTGATATAGGCACAGGCGTCACTCAGATGTGATGTTACAATTTCACTCCCAAAAGTCTTTCTCAGAAGACTGCCTTTCTATTAATTCTACTAACTCTACTTTTGTCATACATTAGCAACCTCTTTAATTTCTAGAAACTAGATATAAAATGACTCCTTTGTTTAGTATGTACATAATATATACAGTACAGCAAAGTTAAATGAAATGCACATTACAGGGCAATGGGTAAGCTGAAATTTTGTAGCACATTCTAACAAAACACCTTTTGCAACTTCTTCCCTACCACTTCCCTCAACCCAATGAACAAGTCCAGACAGTATACTGTTCAGAGGTGGTTTAACAATTTCTTTTTTTTTTTTTTAAAGAGAGAGGGACAGTGAGAGAGACAGAGAAAGAGAGAAACAACTTTATTTAGTTTTTCACATGGCCTTAGTTGCTCCAACACTCAGTTGTGTACGTGGTGCTGGGGTTTGAACCCGGGTCCTCGTGCTTGCCAGGCAAGCGCCGAAACCGCTGAGCCACCGCTCCAGCCCCTGGTTTAACAATTTCAAACAGTATTTCCCATCAGTTTTTTTTTTTAAAGAGAGAGGGACAATGAGAGAGAGAGAGAAACAACTTTATTTAGTTTTTCACATGGCCTTTGTTGCTCCAACACTTAGTTTGAGTACCCCATCAGTTTTTAAAAGTTATTTACAAAAAGTTTTATTCTACTACTTCTACTTTAAAATGTATCAAGCACTTCCAAATATATAGAAGAACTAGATATTCCATATAAGAACTTGTTCACTATGCACACAGAATTGGTAAGTAAAATCGAATGCGTAGCAATGGTTATAATCTGAGGCATCTTCTAATATAACCAGTTTGTCCTTCAACCTTTCCCTCTTCAATTCCTTCTACTTTTAGTCCAGTGGACAAGTACAAGCATATGCTTAGAGATGGTTGAACGAATTTGTAACCAGAAGTCATTTGCAGAGGACAGCTTTCCTATGAATTTCAACACAAAAATGTACCAAAATGTGCTAATTTTACTAACTACTTGGTCATACACTGGCAACCTCTTTCACATCTGGAAAGACTAGGTGTAGGTTAGGACTCATTTGTCTTTTATAGAGATTATGTACACAGCAAAATAAAACCAAAAGCACAGACATAGGGAAGAATGGTTACTCTTGGCTCATTAGAAGCACTGCATGGTGCTCCAGAGAACCAGCACACAATGTGTGCTACTCAACAGGGGATTTGACTGCTGTCCCCATCAAACAATTCATAAGGATTTTAACAAAAAGAAATGTTAAAAATGTGTCACATTTTACTATGTCTACTTTTAACATACATCAGGCACTTCAGAACCTCTAGAAAGGCTAGATAGTTCCAAAAATACATTGTCAACTATAGATACAGTAATGAGAAATAAAACACACACACAAAACAAGGGTTGTAATATGAGAAATGTCTTTAATGTATAACCAGTCTGGCACAGGACTTTCTTCTCAGTCATTCCTCCTCATGTCCACTAATCCACTGAACACGACAAGAGTTGCTGGCAGAGATGGTCTAACTCCATTTCAAAGTCACTTCCAGAAGACGTTTCTGATTTTTCAAACACAAATGGTCGTTTTCAAGACGTGTTATTTTCCAACTCAATGATACATTGTCAACATCTTTCTTTACATCTAGGGTCCAGATGTAGCAAAAGTTTCAACAGTTGGGGGTAAAGTTGAGATCAGCTTTTTCCTGTTATACACACAGGCCTTCCACAACGCGCCAGTAATTCCCAAAGGGCGGTGGGCACGTCCAGCGGGCCAATGGTGGTGCGTTCCTCCACCGGTTCTTAGAACGAAGACCAACACCTCGAGGGCCGCTAACCGGTCCACCCGTTGGTGCGTACCTTCCAGGACGGTTAAGGCTTTTGCTTGCCTTCTGGGTGAGGGCTCACGGAACCCTCACTGACACCGAAGATCACGCAGGGTCCTGATGTGCCGGCGCAGCCGTCTAACGCGTGGCCGAGCTTTCGGGCGTCCACCCGCCTTCTGCGGCCCAAGCCCCTGCCGGCCTCCGCTGTGTTCAAGCGTCAGTTGTTCTTGCCCCGCCACCCAAAGGTGCCTAGGCCTCAGCGTGGCTTCTCTTGAGCTGGATAGGACTGGGCCAGGAGACCGGGTCCAGGCTGCGACAGATAACTGCCACCATCAGGTCATCTAGGCAGGCGGAGAGGCTCTCCTGTCCTTCACAGCCTGGGCCCAGCTCAGGTGTCTCCAGGGCAGAGACCGAAGCCAGTCCCCAAGGCCTGTCCCTGGCTTCTGTGGAGCCCTCTCACTACACTCTCTGCCGGAACTCTTTGAGGGGGAGAGAAAGGAAGAGAAAGAGAGGATCCTATTTATTTTTTCATTTGGCCTTTGTTTCTCTGACACTTAGTTATGTAGGTGGTGCTGGGTTTTGAACCCGGGTTTTGTACATGCCAGGCAAGCGCTCCAACTGCTGAGCCACCGCTCCAGCCCCTGTCAATCACTCTTTAAAGATGATCCCAGAACCTCTCTGAGCCTCTCCAGGAAGCTGCACAGGGGAAATGAGGTATTGTCCTGCCCTCCTCGTGGTTACCACCATGTGAATTGGCTAGTTGTGGGTGGTTGTAGGCCTGGTCATTACAGGTGCTCTGAAGGCCTGGGGATGAAGTGTAAACGTGACCATGATGACAAATGGAAAGTGGGAAGGAGAACGCATGACCAGACCTGTCCTAGTGTCCTGCTTCCATTTGTCCATCGCCATTGCTCTGAGGGCTACAAGGGAAATTATCTATCTGAAGGAACAGGACGAAGAAAACACTCCCTAGTCTGGTTGCCTCTCATGTTGGCCTTTCCTGTTATTCAATAAAATTGCCAGCAGAGGGCGCACTAGCCATTCCGTTTTCTTGTTCTAGTCCCCCATCCCTTCCCCGATAGGGAAGTCAGAACTACTGGGGGAATGGGAGGATTTAGAGGTACAGATGAGCACCAGGGAGAATTTGCTTTTCATTTGAGCTTAAGTCTCTTTGCAAGGCTGATAACACAACTCAGAATGGGCAAACACTGCCCTGAAAACAGCCAGAAGAATTTAAAGTAAATCTTCCTTCTGTCAGGTCTTAACCAGCCTGTGATCCGGCTGATTTTTATTGAGGAGCTGAGCAGTCAAGATAAGACATACACCCGAGCTCGCTCTCTCTTTAAAGAAGTTCAATGCTGGCATCCTTAAAAATAATTACCAACAGGGCTGGAGTGGTGGCTTGGTGGTTACGGTGCTTGTCTGGCATGCTCAAGTGTGCGAGTTTGAATCCCAGCACCACGTACACAATGAAGTCTCAGAGCAACAAAAGCCACATGAAAAACTAAAAATTATTTCTCTCTCTCTCTGTCTCTTTCTCACTGTCCCTCTTAAAATTAATTACCAACAGATGACATAACATCCTGTCTGGGATTTTCTTCAAAAAGATCCATGGGGTTCTGGGTGGAGAGGGAGGTGCATCAGGACTAGAGAGTTCCATGGCTGTTGCTGAGTGCAGGGCACAGGGCTTCTCTGTACTCTCTGCATTTGTGTGTGTGCTTAGCATGTTCTTAGTAGGCTTAAAAATAAGGATCCAGGTAAGCAGGACAGGTGCACCAGGCATCACATTTGTGGAAGTATCAGGGGTACTGGCTTTAATTTCAAATCAAACTTCAATAAAAATATATTTGAAATGAAATTACAGGGACAAGATGCCTTTAGATATCTTCAAACTCATTTTCCTCCTCAAAAATTGGTTTAGATGCTTTGTGCGGGGTAGAGTAGTGTTTCAAGCACTTCATTGAGACCTGTGGCAAGATGGGACTGGCATTGGGCTGAAGAGCTGGTGGGAGACACATGGAGGGTCACTGTAGATGGGACATCCTTTCAACTCTCTGCAAGTATGACAAGTATTGAGACACTTGGCCTTCAGAAGTCCTATTCACCCCCTCCCCCAAGCTGAGACACAGTGGTGTAGGATTTTGGTCAGTGAGTTTTGACTGGAACAGATGTTGTTGCAAAGATAGTGGAGAAAATTACCCACACCCACGGAAGGGATCAGAGCCTCTGAATAGAATGTAACCATTGCTTGAGACAGGGAACTGGAGACCAGGAAACAAAGGGTTCACAGATACCAGCTTGGACAGGTCCCCCCATCAGTAGTCATGGCTCACTTGGCTCTGCTTCAGCTGGGTGAACTCCCTGGAAGTTTCCAGATTGGGTTGATGATGCCGGTTTGGTGGAAGTTCAAGTTTGTGTCCCTCAGAGATGAAGAATGAAACCGAGGGATGCTGAGGCAAGCATAGTAGACAGTCTTTATTTTAAGAAAACAATAGAAAGCAACGCATAGGGAAAAGAGCAGACTCCCCCAGAATGGGAGAAGGGGACAGAGCCGAAGGGGCACTTAGGTTTGCCCTTTTTGTAGGATATTCTTTAATTGGTCATCCCCTTCCTTCCCCCAAACCTAAGACCTGAGCATGGGAAATTCTGGTTGGGTCAAGCCTTGGGTTTGTGCCTCAGGCATCAATAGAATGTGGCACCTTGCTTAGCAGAAGGGAGTGTCTGCGTCTGGACCCACCTTGCCAGACCCTTCTTACTAGCATTGGGGGATGTCAAATTGATCTAAAAAGAAAAGAACTGGTTTTCCCTTGATTGACTTGAACATTGTAACTACTCTCCCTGTCTCCTTGAGACCTAAAGTGGAGTCACCCTGAAGCTGATGAGGCTGAAGCTCAGAGTCCCTCACTTGCTCAGGACCATCTTAATCATTACTTGCTTTTCCATCTAATACTGTATATTTTGTACTCTTTTCTAAAGATCTTCAAGTTATGTAGTCATCAATCTGCAAAAACAATGGATTCCCAACTGGCTGTGGTGTTGCATGCCTGTAGTTCCAGTGACTCTGGAGACTGAGGCAGGAAGATTGCAAGTTCCAGGCCAGTCTGGGCAACATAGTAAGAGCCTATCTCAAAAAATTAAAGGAGGGGGTGTAGCTCAATGGCAGAATGCTGTCGATACCTAGTACTGTAAAACAATTTTAGATTCTCACATATCCCCATATGTAAATTTCACAAGTGAAAAGTAAGTGGCTTTCTCCTTACTCCCTCCAGTCACCTCATTACCATCCCCTAAGGAACCGCTTTCATCAGTTTCTTGTGGATTTTTCCAGAGATTGGCAATGTGTTCTTTTTTTATTTTTTTTAACAATGTGTTATTAAAAAATTATTCTCATCAGGGTTTATGAATTGCTGAAGAGTGCACATGGAACTTTCCCCAAAATAGTCCATATTCTAGTTCACAAAGGAAATATCAGCAAATACAAAAAATTGAACAATCCCATGTATCCTATCAGATTATGATGGTATACAACTAGAAATTAAAAGAAAAATAACAAATCACATAAATACATGGAGATTGATTTATACTCTGTTAAATGAAGAATAGATCAAACAAGAAATGAGAACAGAAATCAGGAACTTCTTAGAAACGAATGAGAACAAAGACACAATATACTGAAATCTCTTAAGAGGTCAATTTATAGCTCTCAGTGTCCATATAAAAAAACTAGAGAGATCCCAAATAAATAAACTTATGTTCCACCTCAGGTTCTTAGTCAAAGAACAAACTAATCTCAAAACCAGTAGAAGACAGGAGATAAGATCAGAGCTGAAATCAGTGTAATTGAGAATAAGCAAACAATAGAAAGAACCAATGAAACAAAGAGTTCTTTGAAAAAATAAAATCCACAAACCCCTAGCCAACCTCGCCGAAAAAATGAAAAGAAATCATCAAAATCAGAGATGAAAATGATAAAATCACCACAGAGCCCTCTGAAATAGGATTATCAGAACCTACTTAGAGTACTTACACTCCAATCATCTGGAAAATCTGTAAGGCACTGACAAGTTTCTTACCATATATGATAAGTCCAAATTGATGCAAGATATAGAAACCTTAAGCAGATGAATATCAATGAAATTGAGCCAGCAATTAAAAGCCTTCCAAAAAAGAAAAGCTCAGGTCCTGATGGTTTCTCAGCTGAGTTCTACCAAACCTTTACAGAAGAACTAACACCTCTCAATTTATTACAAGAAATTGAAAGGGACAGAATACTCCCAAACACTTTTTTTTTTTTTTAAAGAAGAGTCGTTTCTTCTTTAAGCTTTTTTTTTTTTTTTTAAGAGAGAGGGACAACGAGAGAGAGAGAGAGAAAGAGAGAATCAATTTTATTTAGTTTTTCATGTGGCATTCGTTGCTCCGAGACTTTATCTTACTAGTCCCAAGCATTTTTCTGAGTTCCCTTTTAGTGTTTGGTGTTGGCAAGTCAGTTGTTCCTGATCTCTGTTCTGGGATTAATCTCTGTTTTCCTTTGCTAATTAAATGTCCTAGTATTTGACCTCTTATTTTACAAATTATAACTTGTATTTTGAAACTCTTAATCCTTGTCATCTCAAGAAAGTAAGTAGGTTAACAATTGCTTCCGTTACATTTTCCTTCTTACTTCTAGAAATTAACAAATGATGTACATATTGGAGGAGTTTAGTTTGTGGGTGACAGATTTTTAAAGTATCTGTTCAAGAATTTGTCCAAATAGGTTGGGAGACTCTGTAAGTCCCTGGGGAAGGATTATCTATTGATATTGTTTTCTTCTCCCAGTTTGAGGATCTTCCCATTCAAAGGCAAATAAATCTCTACTATCCTCAGCCAGGGGAAGTGCCCACAAAGATCTTTCAAATGTACCACACAAAACCATTGGGAGTCATGAGGTATCTTACTAAGAAGAGCATAAGGATTAGGGACTACAGGATGTCTGTGTTGAACAATCTGATTTATTGCCCTTAAATCTTGAGCTAATCTATAAGATTCATCAGGTTTTCTTACTGATAAAATTGGAGGTGTTATAGGGAAACATATAGGGCTCAAGGAGGCCATCTTTGAGTAGTCCCTCTACCGTAGTCTGTAATCCTAGTCTCTCTTCTAGAGGGATCAGGTATTGTTTTTTTCCGTTTCTTTAATTTTTAGCTTAAGGTATCTTGGGGTAAACTTTAATCCCTCTTGATCTTCCTCTTTTGTCTGGACCCTAGGAAGAATCTTTTCCTCTTCTTTAGCAGTTAGAAGGTTAAGGAACATTTGAATTTTGCTATGACTAATTATTAATCCTATTTTTATTTCTGATATTAAGTCTCAGCCTAAGAGATTTGTTCTTGCTTCGGGCACAAAGAGAAACTCTACTCGGTCTATTTATTTTGTATCTTACTTTAGTCTTTTAAAAGATGGAGACATTAAAACCTTCCCCTTTTACTTATGACATTAGTAACTCCTTAGTGGGCAGCTGTTCTTGGCTAGGGTGCTACCCTATGGAGGAACGAGTTGCCCCAGAGTCAACTAGGAACATTAGCTCCTCCCTTTTGGGTCCCACCTCTAAATTTATCAAGGGCTCTTGGTAGCACCCCTTAGTATAGAGGAGTCCCTGACCTCCTTAATCTTCATCAAGAGACAATCCTTCTTAAAATGCCCTTCCTTTCCACATTTATTGCATTTATTTGTTTTTCTTTTTTCCTTCTGTGGTTCTTTGGTCTGTGGTCTCTTAGGGTATCTTGAGTGAAACTCGCCCTTTGTCCCTGATTTTTGGGGCCTGTCTTTGGGTGACTTGTTCTGTGGTGGGAGCATAATTTTAGCCTTTGTCTCTGCTGTTCTTCATTCCTTTATACATACACTTGTTGAACTTTGCTTAACAATTCTTCTAGACTTTTATCCTTTCCTTTCCACTTTCTAGTTTCTGTAATTTTCTAGCAATGTCAGGCCAGCCATTGGTCACAAAGTGTAGTTTAAGATTCCTTGCCTTAGGGGTCACCAACATCTAACCTAGAATGTTTTCTCATTTGTTCCTTTAATCTGTTCACAAATTCTGCTGGTCCTTCAGCTTTTTCTTGTTGCATATTAAAAAGCTTAGCTACGTTTTGAGATGGAGGGATTGCCTCCCTGATTCCTTTCACAGTTAAATCTCTATGATCTCTCATGTGGCCCCTATGTATTTCATTATTATTATTTCAGTGGGGCTCTTGATTTGGAAATTTCACATCAGCAGACAGGACCTCAGTTCTGGCCAGATGTTTACATTTTCAAACTGCCATAGCTGCTCTCCTAATCATTCCCCATTCTTCCCCAGAAAATAAAATACTTAAGATGGACATAAGCTTGGTCACGGTATAAAGTTAAGGCCTGAGGACTTGATCTAACTGGTCTGTAACCCCATCTGGGTCTTCTTATTGAGACTTTAGTTCCCATTTTAAATTTCTCACCTCAGAGCTAGTTAAGGGAGCATTTCTAAATCTGATTTTTCCATCAGGGAAGGAGGAAATATTTTCTTTTCACTTAAGGGGAAGGGGAAGTTCTGAACATTGTTTCAGCATTGCTTTAATTGTTTTTTTAGCTTGGGCAGTAAGGGATACAGAGCAGGTGGAGGAGTGGGGGTCAGTGCAGCTGGCTCAGATTCTTCCCTTCCCTCAACGTGGGCATCACTTCCAGAAGCCAAAGTTAGGGAGTTCTGGCCTTGAGGAGGCCCAAAGTTTGAGCCAGAATTTGAGCCCCCATGAAGATAGGCTGGTAGAAGATTTGTTAAAGGATCCCACTTATTTGTTTCCTCCTCTTGGATTTTATTTTTGTTTTCAGTAATCTTAAGGAGGAAAAAAGAGGATCAGTCCCTTTCTCCAACAGAGGACATAATCTATTTCCTCTTGGCTTACAGGATTTTTATCATATTTATATTCTACCAATAACTGCCAGATCCAATCTTCATCTTCCCCAAACTTTGGCCAGAATACTGAAGGCTTTAGAATAGGTTACTGAGTCCAAATTAGGAACAACAACAACAACAACAGTATTTTAGCATTTTTGTTTTCTTTTTTCCTTGTGTCAAAGAAACACAAGTTAAAATATTTCTAAGATTTTTTTAAAAATTGTATCTAAAAGAAACTCACTCTCTCTTTTTTTTTTAGGGATGAGGACCGAACTCGGGGCCTTGCACGTGCTAGGCAAGCGCTCTGCCACTGAGCTAAATCCTCAACCCCAAGAAACTCTTTTTATTAAGAAAGTTAAAGATGTTATTTGGCATAGAAAATTCCAGATATCTTATAGTGATGCATGCATGTATTTTTATTTTTTTATTAAGGAGTTGAGTTGCTGTACAATCATAAATGCATATAAAGTAACAATATGGTATGCTTTTGATTCTAAACTATAGTTCCCCACATCACCCACACCCTAGTCTCTTGATTCTTCTATATCATGCTCCAAAACAGATAAAAATGACCATATATATATCTGTATATATGAATTTTCCTGAATTAGATTATTGCATAAGTATTATTTGACCTCTTTTTTTTTTTTTTTTTTTTTAGAGAGAGAGGGACAGTGAGAGAGACAGAGAAAGAGAGAAACAACTTTATTGAGTTTTTCACATGGCTTTAGTTGCTCCAACACTCAGTTGTGTACGTGGTGCTGGGGTTTGAACCCGGGTCCTTGTGCTTGCCAGGCAAGCGCCGAAACCACTGAGCCACCGCTCCAGCCCCTTATTTGACTTCTTGAGGGGGTAAAAAGTATGTTACATCATTGATTGTCTCCCTAGATCCCTCCCTATCTTTCCTCCCTCTTCCATCTCTCCTGCCTTTTCCCTATCCCCTGACCCCCCCATACATGTCTATGTTTCCCCTAGATTTTGTGTTACTATGCTCATGGTGGGTTGAATACATGAGTTTGACTATCTTTTCACTCAAGCCTGGGTTTAGCTGTAGCCTCCACAAATGGTGGAAAACATTTGACCCTTGACTCTCTGGGTTTGGCTAACTTCACTCAGCATATTTTCTTCCATTGTCCTCCATTTACCTTACAGGCTACAATAATGTTGTTTCTAATTGCTGAACTCCATTGTGTGTGTGTGTGTGTGTATATATATATATATATATATATATATATATATAGCTATGAAAAGGCCATATGTGCCAAACCCTCAGCTAGTATAGTACTAAATGGAAAAAAAGGTGAAAGCATTTCCACTAAACTTGGGAACAAGACAAGGCTGCCCGCCACTGTGCCTGAAGGGTACACATTTGTGTGGAACAGTGGTGGCTCAGATTTACATTTTGGCAGTGAGGATGGGTAATCATCTCTGAGGAGCATTCGCAGCTTGAACAAGTCCCCTTCCCACGGAGTTCCATTCTTTCCTGGGGTGGCACACTTCCAGTTCATTAGGTTCATCTTGTTTTTGGGGTTCGTTGTTGTGAGGGCCACAGAGGTAAAGGGGTGGTCCTTCTTCCATACTTTTCTGTCCTGAGTAAGTCTGCTGAGGGTCCCCTGGGTGGCCGTGGCTGTCTCATTGCCATGGTAGAGGTGGCAGCATTCCCTTTGTCTGGGGACTTCCCTTCACTTCCCTCAGTGATAATCTTAATTTCCTTTTTTCCAAATATGGTTACATTATTGGTTGGGCTTCAACATATGAATTTGGGGGGACACAACTCAGAACATACCAAGGGTATTTTGTGATGTATGGGCTGGAGCTGTGGCTCAGTGGTTATGGCGCTTGCCTCGCATGCACAAGGACTGGGTTTGTACTCCACTAAATCTTGTGTTTTCTGAGTCCCACACAAGAATGATGCTCCAGGCTGCCCCAAGCTCATGATCCAGCCACACAAGTACTGTAGGCCCATGGGTTCTGATGTCTCTTGGGTGCAGAAAGTGATCTCCAGGTTGTAGGGTGCTGGATGGCTGCTGCCCAGAAAACAGCCATGGCTCAGTTGTAGTGTGGGTGATCACTGTCTTGTGGACCCTCAAAGTCCTGGGTCTGTCATTATGACAGAGATGAGATTTAGGGTGGGAGCACAAATCCTGAGGTCAGGGGTGGTGCAGGCAGAAAGAGGGGTCCAGTTTGAGGACTCACATACATAGATCTGTCAAGGGAAACAGCAGAATCCCATAGCCCATGGAAAGTGGGGAATGGGGAATTGGTTGCCTGGGTCCTTTCCTGAGGTCCTTGTAGCCCAGGATGCTGTCCATCCCCATTGCATGCCCAGTGTTCTGTCCTCTGGGCTCCTTATCCTGGCAGGGAAGCTTAGGTTGTCATAAGGGAGGAAGGGGCAGCTAAAAGCTGTGATAATGGCTTCCCGGTGTTGAGTCTTCATGGCTGTGAGGTCCTATCCTAGGAAGTGAGACCGTGGAAACCCTGGGAAATTGAAACCAGATCTGGTCCCTACAGGGGCAGCACTGATGCCTGCCCTGTGCTCTCTGTGGCCAACACCCAGGACAACTCTCTCTAAACACAGCCCCACAGGAATCCCCTGGGCTAGCCCTGCCCATGTTGTCCCCCTCCCTAGCTCCTTCCCTTTCCCTCTTTGGAACTTCTACTCCTCAATGTCCCTACTTCCTCCCTGTCTTCTCTTCCCCAGGAGCCTTCCTCCTTCCTGACCTAATGTCCCCAAGGTTCCTCTAGGAGACTCTAGGGTGGGAGAATCACTGGGTTAATCTAGGTGGAGGCCCAGAGGGAGCAGACAGAACAAGCGACAGGGACTTGGCTTCTAAGTTCACATCTAGGTGACTGAGGGCACCAGTACATTTGTGGGTCCATTCTTGACCTGGGAACCAGATGCTATGGGCTGGAGACCTTTCCTTCCCTGTGCTTAGTCAGTGGACAAGAAACATGAATGCCACTGTGATTTTAGGAAACTCTGCTCCTTGAACCATGGGATGGAGGATCCCTATGTGCAGGGCCCAGTTCTGGTGCTGGGATCCTATGGTATCCTTTGGAGGAGGGAAGAGCAGAGCTGGGTCTCTATGGTCAGAGCTGTGGCCACACGGGGGTGCGGCCACACGGGGGTGCTGCCACGCTACTGTTGGATCCTGCCTAATCAGTCCAGGGAAGGGCTGGACTGAGAGTCAGGAAGAGATCCACTCTGGGACTGGGTATCAGTGGGGAGGAAGGAGTTTTCTGAGGGGCTGGAGCTGTGGCTCAGTGGTTATGGCGCTTGCCTTGCATGCACAAGGACTGGGTTTGTACTCTAGCACCACGTATACAACGAAGTGATGGCCATGTGAAAAATTAAATAAAATTGATTCTCTCTCTCTCTCTCACTCTCTCTTTCACTGTCCCCCTCTCTCTCTTAAAAATAATTTTTCTGAGGATCCCTGGGATCCACAGGGGTCCCAGTTAGGGATGTTACAGAGACTGAAGGACTTCAGGAGTCCTTGTGCCCTCCCAAAGATTTCTGCTTTCTCTCTGCTACCTTTTTAGTTTCTGATGACAATACCACATTACACTGGACAAGAAGAAGCATTTTCCTCTACTCCATATTCCTATTTTTCTGAAGCTCAGTTTTTAGAATCTCTCTATTCATTGAGGTTTTTAAATAAAATCACCTCTTATTTGGGAACAACAGCTCAACATCCATCTAATATCCTATAGTGTGGACATGCACACTGGGACTATTAGGACAAAGGGCAGAGCCTCTGCCCTCTCTGGCCTCTGGCACCCTCAGCAGGGCAGGAGAAAGTCCTGTGTGGGAGTCACTCAATTGCCCAGAGGTCTCAGCTCTAGCAACACATGTCAGGGGACTTGAGCACTGGGGTGGGTGCCTCCTTCCCACAGGACAGGAGTGAATTATGCATCTTCTCAGGATGTCTTTTCCATCTTATACCTTTAACAGAAAACCAGGTCTCCTAAAGGACCCAGCTCTCCCAAGTTGTCTCCCAGGAGGCTTTCTCAGGGACTTTGTAGGTGGGGTGGAGACCTTGCTCCTCATTGTGGTTCTCAGACCTTTCTGGTTGTTTCCTTAATAACATTCCATAACCTGTCTTCAGAGCCCCCATTCCTCTCATTGTATCTATTCCCAATTCACCCCTCCTTTTCTGGACTCTTAGCTCTGGCTCCCTGTCAGGGACCGTGGTTCTCCCTAAAGCTAAGCTGAAAGCATACTTGACTAAATGTGAAGTCACGAAGCCAGAAATGTCTATTGGCAAAAGTCACATAGACAGATTGCAGATGCTTCCTTAAGAAAGCAATGAGCTTAATTCTTATGTTAGCCCAAGATAAGGAAGCTGCTCAAGGCTGCTTTAATATGTTTACAGCTGTCTCCAGTTAGGATGGTCAATTGCTTTTTCTGCTTATATCAGGGGTGATAATAAAGGCTGAGTGGAATAGGGACCCTGGGCCTTCATACTGCCAGATGGAGAGCCCACTGGCTCCCCGACCTTCATTCTTTCAGATTGCCTTTGTCTATTTGTCAAACAGTACTGCTCCCCTTCCAGGTTTTTGAACACCCTGCCCCTTGGGATGCAGCAGCTCCTCTCATCCTCTCCAGAAGTGCTGTCTCCTTGATCCTCATGGATTTCAACACAAGCAGAATTAGTGATTGAAGAATGTCTCCAAAGATGCCCAGGACCTAATCCTTAGAACAGTGAATAGTATATATCACATGGCAGAAGGGACATTGGTGATATAATTGAGAGTAAAGGCCTGAAAATAGAGAGATTGTCCTGGAATATTCAGGTGACCCAATCAAATCTCATGAATCCTTAAAAGCAGAGACCCTTCTCTGGCTGGAGTCAGAGAGATGCTGCAGAAGAGGCAGGCAGAGGAGATATTAAAAGCAGATGAGAGAATGTCAGAGGTGTCAGCGGAAGAAGGACTGGGATGTACTTACTCTAAGGGCTGTGTGAGGACTAGAGAAAAGGCTCTAGGAGATAAATGTGGCTGACAAGTGACCATCAGCAAGGAACTAGGGATCTTAGCCCTACATTTGCAAGGAACTGAACTCTAACATCCTGAATGACCTTGGAAGCTGATTTGATCCCCAGAGCTTGCACTAAGTTACACAGACCTGCTGACACCTTGACCTTAGCCCTGTGAGACCCATATTAGATTGGAACTACATAACTGTGAGGTCATAACTGGTTCTGTCTAAAGCTGCTTGGGTTGTGGTAACTTGTGTGGCTCTATGTGCTCTGTGAAGACTGCAAAAAGTGATGCCCACCTCTCAACAGTGGGACATGAATTAGTTGCCCAAGAAGACAATGGAGGATGGAAGACAGAGGCTGAGGAAAGAGGGTGTGTGGAATGGAGAGATTCTGTGAGGCTACAAGACCCAACAGAGGAGCATAAGAAGCCCAGAGGGTCCACCTTTTACCATAGTCTTCAGAAATGAGCTGGTAACAGGGACCTGCATTGTTAGGAAGTTTGGGGTGCTGTTCTCTGCAGGCTAGGGATAAAAGTAAGAGAGGTGATCACACAGTTGGGGTCACCCAAGGGGAGATCCTGGCCCTGAAGAGCTAGAAACCAAGTGGTGACGGTTAACAAGCCCAGGTGAGGAGGGGAAGCCCACCCCAGCAACCTCAGAGCAGCCAGGAGTGCTCGAGCTGCACAGTACTGTGGAGAAGGTTCATGGAGGGTGCTGTCCCTAGGGTCCAAACAGACATGTGGCCAGCAAGGGCAATGACCAATATCCATGATAGAAAAAGCAACTGAAGAGTGGAAGGCTGAAGGTGTTTGAGCCAATAAAAAACCAGTTTCCATTCTCAATTCCCAAATCCGAGCCAGTGTTCCGATTCAGAACTGTGATGTTGTCCGTATCTGAAGATGTGATGGTGTCCTCATGTATATAGCAACAGTTTCCCCAGTCCCTCTACCAAGGAATCTATGCTCATTGGCTCAGAAGACAACACCTGGGAAAGGAAACAGGCAGAATTCTGAGGAGTGCTGTGCATTGGGATTGAGTTGACAAGGATACGCAGATACCCACAACACCGCCATGTCTGCACAGTACACTGGGGTCCTGCAGAGGCCAGGTAATTAACCTGAACAAAAGCTGGTTCACTGAGAGGCCTCCAGGTCTGCAAACACACCCCATGTTATTTCCACAAGCGCATAACTAGCATCGATGGTAGTTGGATGAACCCCACACTGGGCCATTTACTTTGGAGAAAGTCTTACTGTGCAGAAGCAAAATAGAAACCTCTGACACTGCCCCATCCCAGCTAGATGTGGTGGGGGGCTGCAGCTCAGTGGTTATGGTGCTTGCCTGGCATGTGCTAGGAAGTGGGTTTGAACCTCAGCACCATATATACAACATAGTGTCAGAGCAACGAAAACCACATGAAAAACCAAATAAAATTGATTCTATTTTTTCCCTCTCCCTGCTCTCTTTAGAAAGAGATTATCAGTTTTATTTAGTTTTTCATGTGACTTTCATTGCTCCAACACTTCATTGAGTATGTGATTCTGGGATTTGAACCCATGTCCTTGTGAATGCCAGGCAAGCACCATAACTGCTTAGCCACCACTCGAGCCCCCCTCTCTCTTTAAAAAAAGAAAGAAAGAAAAAAAGAAAGAAAGAAATGATGTGGTGGTATCCTGGGGACAGGTCTTGTGGAGAGTGTAGCCTAAAATAGAGAGATGAAGGATACAGGGGTGGTGGCATCTACTAACATTTTTTTTCTGGACTATTTGAAGCCCCTGCTCTCTATAATACAGTGTGAGGCTATCTAGGCATCTTAGATTTCACCAGGATATTAAATCAGTTCATTTCTTTGCAATGTCAAGTTGTCTGGGATGGACGGGCAAGATGAGGAAAGTTTCTGGAAATCTTGGTAAAACACGTGAACTCCAGAATGTGGACAATCACTCTCACAGAGATTCAGGAGTGGCCACTTCAGAGAAAGTTGGAGGTCTAGTTATTAGAGACATGCAAGGCAAATGACAGACTATTGCATCTCATGCCTTGTGTTAGTCAGTTTCCCATCACTCTGACCGAAATGCCTGACAAGAACAACCTATAGGGAGAAAGATTTATTTTGGCCCATAGTTTCACAAGTTCCAGTCCATTGTCAGTTGGATCTTTTGTTTCTGGGTCTGTGGTGAGTAAGACAGAACATCACAGTGGAAGCACATGGCAGAGCAAAGCTCAGCTCATGGCAGCCAGGAAGGAGGTGATGAGGGTGGGGGAAGAGGGAGAGAGAGAGTGGGGACAGATATAGTACTCAAGTGCATGCCCCCAAAGACTCAGCCCTTCAACTGGGTGTCAAATCCCCTAGCTTCCTCCACTTCCCTATAGTCCATTCAGCTATGACACATGAATGGACTATGATACATGATTGTTTAGAGCACTCATGGTCCAATCACTTCCCCAAAGCCTCACCTCTGAACATTGCTGCTTTGGGGATCAATCCTTCAACACTTGAGGCTTTGGGGGAATTTCTGATCTGAACCATAACACTAGTCTCACTGCTGAGAAAGAAGCAACAGGTTGCCTGGGTGACCTCTTTGTGTTCTGACAACAACTTATTCCATAACACACCACATTGTTTTGAAACAGAGCCCTTTAAAATTAAAAGCAACTTCTCAATTACTGCTTTTCTGAATCTGCGGTTTCCTCATGCTGAGAGCAGAGGCTGAGGGGCCACCCTTGGATGGGTGTGGGGGAAACTGGAACCATACATGGTTTCTGACTAGCACAACCTAGCTAAGTCTTATTTCTTTATTTGTGCATCTTACATAGTGATGGGATTCATTATTACACATTCATACATGCATTCTATATGATAATGTAACTTGAACCTGATCCTTACCCAGGATTTCCCCCCTCCTTTGCCCACTTCCCAGTCTCACATCTCCACTGAATTCCCCCCTCCATTACAGCTATAAATGCTGTTTATATATATATATATATATATATATATATATATATATATATATACATATATAATTTTTTTTTTTACTTTTCCAGCCCTTCAAGGGTATTATTTAGCTTTTCAGGGGAGTGGAGTATACCATACAGTATTTATGACCCTCTTTTCTCCTCCCTATCCTCTCCTTCTCTCTTCCCACGGCCCCTCCCCCTCCTTAATAACTAGACTTCCCCCAGGTTGTGTGTTATTATGAATACGATGAGTCTAATATATAAACGCGACCATTTTTCACCCTATCCTTAGTTTTACTCTAGTTTCCACATAGGAGAGAAAACGTTCGAACTTTGAGTCCCTGAGTTTGGGTAATTTCACGTTAGCTAAGACTTACATGTGTTTATTTCCTGGCTTTTGTCCCCCTGCGCGCCCCTTCTTATAAAAGCTTTGTGTGGTTCCTGAGTCCCCTGAAGATGGAGATTTGAGACCACACACACACACACACACACACACACAAAGAAAAAAAAATCTCTTCCCCAGTTGGTCTCCTGAGGTTGAGTGGGACAATGGGCACTGGAAACTTCCTTCCCCAAACAGTTTGGCTCACACTTTGATGGGAGAGAAGGATGGCAGTTTCAAATGGGACCTGGACCGGAAAGACACTGCGGCAAGTCCAGGCTGAGGTGGGCTTAGCTACCATCCCTCAGACCCCATGGTCCTGGGGTGTCAGTGGTGGGAGAGATGCAGGAGTTCACCATTTCTGCCTACTGCATCATCCTGAAAAGATTGTCAGGATGCTAAGCTCGCGGAAGAGACTGAAGTATGAGAGTCACATTTTGCCTAAATGAAAATCAATCTGATTAGGCAAGTACTAATGATGTTGGATTAAGAAAATTGGCACTTGGGCATTCTTAACAAAGTAAATTTGAAATTCCTAGGAAACAAATACAGCTATCATTATTGTGACTGCACTGAAGCCTTGTATCTACTTGATCTAGCTAACATGTTCTCAATTTTGTTTCCACTTAATGAATAGAAAGTTATTAATAAAGGCATCAGCAAGAAATTTCAGAGATCTTGTTGTATTTCCTTTCTGTTTCAAATTTTTACTCATTACTTTCTACAAGGAAATTTTAAAGCATTAAAAATATCAAATAAAAGAGCATCTGATTTATCTACACAATACTAAAATAATATTTAACTTTAGTTTTAGTATATATATATATAAACATACATAAACATATATATAAATCCTTTGATGCGCCTCCTGCTGCTAGACTGTGGCTTAGACCTGCCGACTCACCTCTACTTGATGGAGTGAGGCTGACATAATGGGCTGTGGCTTTTGCAGGACTTTAAATATGTTGCAGCTTCTATCTTGCTTCTTTCTCTGGTCCCTGGCTCTGGGGAAATCAGCTGTGGTGTGATGAGAAGCCTGTGGAAAGGTGTATGCAAGCAGGAACAGAGGCATCCTGGAGTCAACTAGGAAGCAACTGAGGCTGCTTCCCTAGAAGCCCCCAATACCAGTCAGGACCTCAGAGGATGCAAGCCTGGCTGGTGACTGGACTGATATTATGAGAGTCCCTGAGCCAGAAGCACTCAGGGAATCTTGGATTCTTGACCATCACAAACTGTGGGAGATAATGTATGATGTTTCCAGCTGCTAACTTTGGGTAACTGTTACTTAGTAGAAAACAAATAACGTAGATTTCCAAGAAATATTGAATTATTGCACTTTAATTTTCATTTACTTTAACTATGACATATTAAACATGCTCTTTGATTTTAATATTTAAGAAGAATTTCCATGGCTAAATAGAATGTATTTTATTACCATCCATGACAATATTTATCTGACCTTCACAATTTCCAAGTGTGACACAAACACAAAAGAAAGAACCAGACTGTGTTACAGTCTAGGCTAATTCTAAGACAGACCCCAACACCACCTCTGATTATCCATCTTCTCCCCCCCATTATTCAATCAAATGCTAAGGTAGGTGCTGCTGTGAAGGGATTTTAAAGACATAATGAAGGTTCCAAATCAGTCGAGCTCAAATATGGGAGATTATCATCAGTTGGACTGTCCTGTTGAGGGGAGCTTTTAAAAGGACTGGACTCTTCCTGAGCAAATAAACTCAGTGCGGGAGATTTCCTACAAGGTGGGCTTTGAAGATGGTGGTGAAGGTGGGGTGTGATGAAGAATGCTAACGGATGCTGGAAGTTTAAAGCACATTTCCTTCCCAATCCTGACAGTCCACGATGATGGGGACCTTAATCCTATAACTTTAAAATATGAAATCATGTCTAAAGCTTGGTTTGAGTTTGGGGGAGGACCTTCCAACTCAAGATGAGAATACAGCTTTGTGAAACACTTGACAATGTGTCCATACCATGCTTGGTTTTGTGACCAAGGGGCTGTAAACCAAAAATAGGTATTGTTTTGAGCCAATAGGCTTGCAGTAACTCATTTTGCAGTAATGAAAAACTAATCCACAGACTCACTGTGCAACAGAGAAGCACAGATAAACATTTTCTCCCTCAGCATGACTTTCTGAATTGTTGTACAACCAGGTACATGAAATAAAACCTGTCCATTTTTTATTTTTCATTTTGATTTTTGTGTGATGCAATTTCATTTTTATTGCAGTTATACTTCATTTATTTATTTAACAAAAATCAATGTAGTATAAACCCTGTATCAGGTATGGCTCTATTTTCTGGGGATATATTTTAGTAAGGTTTTTTTGTCACTGTGATCAAAATGCCTGACAAGAGCAATTTAGAGGAGGGAAAGTTTATCTGAGGTTTACAGTATCAGAGATCTCAGTCCACAGACTCCATTGTTTTGGGCCCAAATTGTCTCTCCCTCTAAAACTGTATGCCCAAATCAACTTTTTTCCCTCTAACTTGTTATCACATATTTTGGTCACAGCAATGCAAAAAGCTGACTAACAGAGATGTGGAAGCTGACTAACATAAAAATAGCCAATGCATGAGTACTAATGAGGAGAATATTGACTGTATTGAATGCTTGCAACTTTGAGGTGATTAATGTTCTTTATAGTTCTAGTTGAAGTACACAGTAACAAATTATGCTTTCCTGTGTTTCTCTTTACATTAGTCACCACATATACATTGTTTAACTTTTCACAGTTTCAGGTAATTGAATTTAGATGGTTTCTGAAAATATTAAATCACAAACTTCTAAAAATAAAAAAAATTTTTGAGAGGAGAGAGTGTGTAGAGACAGAGAGAGAGAGAGAGAGAGAGAGAGAGACAGAGAGAGAGAGGAATCAATTTTATTTAGTTTTTCATCTGGCCTTCATTTCTCCGACTCTTAGTTGTGTACATGGTGCTGGGGTTTGAACCTGGGTCCTCATGAATGCCAGGCAAGTGCTGTAACTGCTGAACCACTGCTTCAGTCCCCAGAAATAAACAATTTTTAAGTTTAAAAAATCCCACCTTTCTGAGTAGTGGGAGGAAATCTCTAGTGAAACCTGTCTGTCCTGCCAGTGATGTTATCATCCCTTCATCCAGGGTATCTACAGTGTAAATGCTGCTCACCTCTCAGTTACTTAGTAGTCAACTGATTATCAGATCCACTGTTCCACGATGTCTGCATCATTCATCTCACCCAGGCATTGTGTCATTTTACATCGTTGGAAGAAGTGTGAGCACAATATAATTAGCTATTCTGAGACTGAAAGATCACAATTGACATAATGGTTATTGTAGTATTCCTTATAATCATTCAATTTTGTTATTAGTTATTAATGTTAATCTCTTATTGGCCTAACTTATTAATTAAAATTTATCATAGGTATGTGTGTAGACAGGAAAACAGTTTCAAGCATTTGCTGTGGATCTTGGAATCTTCTCCTGTGGAGAAGGAGGGTCTACTCTATGGAGGCTGGACTCCTTCAGACAAAATCACTTCTTTGCAGATTAGATTCCTGACCCTACAGGGGTTAGTAATTTGTGCTGCCCATTGCAGTTAATAAACAATACGAAATCTGATCTCTATGGGAATCCACGTGGTGCTGATTGTATGCACAACTTCTCCAGGGTGAAAGAGAAAACGCCTCTCTGTCCACTCTATTCCCAGGTCAGATCATTCTCTGGCATCCTATTTTCTGAAGGTGACCTTTGTTCTAGAGGAGTCCAGGAGGACAGTTTAGGAATAGAAGTATAGCTCAGGGAGGGAATCCAGGAAGAGAAGAGGAAGTGAGACTGGCACAACCTCGGGGGTCTACCGCGGTTTCCCCAGTCTCTGGGCCAGGACATAGGGAGACCGTGCGACAAAGAGGGCTCTGTGCAACAGAAGGCTGAGGAAAAAGACCAGGTCCCAGGCGTGGCTCAGGCTGGAGGGTAGTGCAGGGAAGCTATGCATTAAGGATGCACAATTTCTCTGGAGTTTCACTTCTCCTGTCCCAAACTGTGTAGGGTCATTCTGCCCGGATACTAATGACGTTGCCCTAGCTCTCGCTTCTATTGCCTATCGGGTTCTTAGAGAAGCCTATCAGCCTCGCTGGAGTTCCGGGATGCAAAGTCCCTAAAACCAGCCGGGACTGATTCTTCCCCAAACCCCAAGGATGCAGATCGTGGCGCCCCGAATCCTTGTCCTGTTGCTTTCATGGGTCCCGGCCCTGACCGAGAACTGGGCGGGTGAGTGCGGTGTCTGGAGGAAAACCTCCCTCCACTAGGGAGGATCTAGGAGACCAACGGGAGGAGGCACAGGACCTGGCAGCGGTGTCACCACGGCCCGCAGCCCAAACCCTGCCTCAACTCATCCTTATTCCGAGTCTCCCGCTCCCTCCTTTCACATCTACGTCTGGTCCTTCCAGTTCCGCCGCCCCTGTTCTCAAGCCCAATTCCGACCCCACCAACCTGGACCGCTCATTTGGAGCCGGGAGGAGGTTGGCGCCGGGTCTCAGCCGCTTCCCGCCCCCAGGTTCCCATTCCCTGAGGTATTTCGACACGGCCGTGTCCGGGCCCGGCCTCCGGGAGCCCCGTTTCATCTCGGTTGGTTACGTGGACGACACGCAGTTCCTTCGCTTCGACAGCGATGTCCCTGGGCCGAGGATGGAGCCGAGTGTGGCGTGGATGAAGCAGCTGGGGCCGGCGTATTGGCATCGGGAGACCCGGAAGGCCAAGAACGCTGCACAGGTTTACCGGGCCAGCTTGAACAACTTACTAGTTTACTACAACCAGAGCGAGGGAGGTGAGTGGCCAGAGGCCTTCCACGCAGCGGACGGACGAGTCCAAGTGGCCCCGGGTTACCCTGGTCAGAGGTTCACACCGAGGCTGCAGAACCCGTGGAGGCCCTGGAACCGGGGGCTGCTGACCCGGGTTCTTTCTCGGTTTTCTTGGAAGTCTGGGCGGGTCAGTCCGGGGCGGGGCTGGGCTAGGTGGGCGGGACTGACCGCGGGGGCGGGGCCAGGCTCTCACACCTTCCAGGTCTCCCCTGGCTGCGACGTGGATGCCCACCGCCGGCTGCTCCGCGGGTACGGTCAGCACGCCTACGACGGCGCGGATTACATTTCCCTGAACGAGGACCTGCGCTCCTGGACCGCTGCGGACGCGGTGGCTCATATCACCCAACGCAAATGGGAGGCGGTTGGTGCCTCGGAGCTATGGAGGGTCTACCTGGAGGGACCTTGCGTGGAATCGCTCAGCAAATACCTGGAAAACGGGAAGGAGATGCTGCTGCGCACAGGTGCGAGGGACCTTAGGGAAGCTTCCCATCTGTCCTGGGGCTGGGGCTGACGTCTCCCGCTGAGTAGAGGAAAATGGGATCACCTCCAGAATACTGTCGCTCTCTTGCGTTGGATCCCGGGGAAGAGTGCACCTGGGTTTTTATATCCAACACAAGAGAGTGAGTCGCTGGAGGGCTTGCCCTCCTCTGAGGACTGTTAGGAATCTGTCTCAGGATGGAAGGAAAGAAGATCCCAGAAATAACTGAGCAGCAGTGCACTTTTGACTCTGGCAGCAGATTGTGAACCATGACCTCTCCCAAGCCTTGTTCTCTGCTGGACACCCAATGTCTTTGGAGGTTTTACTGCAGTTATTTCGAATCTCTCAGTCCCTACGCAGTCAGGACCAGCAGTTCATTTTCCCCTCCTCACAGAGCTGGAGTCTCTTAATATAGGTTGGCTCACCCTGAATCTAGAACCTTCCAAGAAATACATTATCCCAGATACCTGTGGCTGGGTCAGTAAGCATTCAGTAAGCTCACATGAACAAGGCTAGAGTGGCCAACAAGAATGCAAAATGCCTGAATTTTCGACTCTACTCTTCAGACCCCCCTAAGACACATGTGACTCATCACCTCAACCCTGAAGGACATGTCACCTTGAGGTGCTGGGCCCTGGACTTCTACCCTAAGGAGATCACCCTAACCTGGCAGAATGATGGGGAAGACCACACCCAGGACATGGAACTTGTGGAGACCAGGCCTGCAGGGGATGGAACCTTCCAGAAGTGGGCTGCTGTGGTGGTACCTTCTGGGGAGGAGCAGAGATACACATGCCATGTTTATCATGAGGGGCTACCTGAGCCCCTCACCCTGAGATGGGGTAAGGAAGGGAGGAGTACACAGAGCTGCTAGTCAGGAGCTGTTTCCTGCAGGGTCAGTTCTGAGAGTGAGGGTCAGGGACCTGTGCCTCACTTCCCTTCTGTTTCCAGAGTCACCTCCTCCTCAGCACACCATCTCCATTGTGGAAATTGTCATTGGCCTTCTTGTCCTTGGAGCTGTGGTGGCTGTCTTGATATGGATGAAGATACACTGCAGATAGAGAAGGCAAGTGTCTGAGTTTTCTTGATTTAAGCCCCAGGTAGAAATGTGCCCTGCTTTGATAATGAGAAGTACCATCCACACACTTACATGCTTACCCAGCTGGGGGCCCTGATTCCCAGCAATTTGAGGTTAGAGGGGACATCTGTTGAGGACAGATGTCCAGTTGATTCAGTCCCTGCATATCTCCTTTCCTTATACCTCTGATCCTTCTCTGAGTCTGCTGTCACCACTCAGGAAACTTCCCTGGGATGCAGGGATAGGTCCCTGCCTCCTTCTTGGGCTCTAATAGATTGTTTAATTCTCACAGGTAGAAAAAAAGGGAGCTATGCTTAGGCTCCAAGTAAGTATGGCAAGAGGGGATGATCCTTGGGATTGTGTAGTCAGGATCCCATGGGGGAACTCACTCACCTTTAACTATACCTCCTTGTGTTAAACTTGGATCTGAAATGTGTCCCAAAGGCTCATTTGTTGAAGGCTTGGTCCACAGTATAACCATGTTCAGAGGTAGGGCTTTTGGGAAGTGATGGATCATGAGGGCCCTGATCTCATGATTAAATTCATTCATTCAAGAGCTCATAAATGAATGGACTGTTGAGAGGTGATGGAAATTGTAGGAGGCAGGGTGTAGGCATAGTAAATGGATCATTGAGGGCATGTCCTTGTCCCTGGTTCCTTCTTTCTCTCTGTTTCCTGGCTGCCATGAGGTGAGTAGCCTCCTCTATCACATGCTCCCACCATCACGATGTACTGTTTTATCATAGGCCCAGAAACAATGGAGTCTGTGGACCATGGACTGAAACCTCTGAAACTTTGAGCCAAATTAGATCTTTCTTCCTGTCATTTGATTTTCTCAGATATTTTGTTATGACAATGAAAAGCTGATTAACAGGTCTTTTTTTTTTCTGCCCCAGGCAGCAACAGTGCCCAGGGCTCTGACATGTCTTTCATGGCTTGTAAAGGTGAGACCCTGGAGGCCCTGAAGTAAAACAGGGGGGTGGACAGAGGGGATAGGACTGGGTATAGGGACTTTCTGAATTTGGACCTTTTAATTGTTCAGCATGCTGCCATTTGTAATGACTGTCCTGAATTTGTGCATGATTAATTTTTTTTTCTGTTGCATGAAACAGCTGCCTTGTGTGGGACAGAATGACATAAGACCTGTTCAAGCCTCCCCTTGGTGACTGGAAGAACCCTATATCTCTTTCTGCAGAGGTGTTGGAATATGTCCACATTCCTATTTACATAATGTGAGGAGGTGGGAAGACCAGTACAGTCTTTCCACCAGTACTCTTTTATTACACTGACTTATGTTCTGTTCCCCAATCAATCTTCTTCAGTAGAGGCAGGGCTGGGACAGCTCCATCCCTTTCTCAACATCATAGTGCATTGAGCTACAGCTTCTTACTTCTGTACTAAAAATAAAGAATCTAAGCATAAGTTTATTTTTTAAAAGTTTTACCATTTTATTTTTCCCACAAATTCAATTTCCAAATGTTTGAGTTGCAGTAAAAGTAGAATGAATAAACTATAGAAAGCATGTTTATTCTAATGATCTTCTCAACTTACCTTAAGAATCAAACAAGATAATACATATAGTTAGAACATTCCTTGACAATAAACATTCTCTGAGTAGATACTATTTATTATTCCTTATTTTACAGGTTAGAAATCTGATGCTTAAAGATGAAAAACAACTTGCTAAATATTACATTGGTAGAAAGTGGCAGTACAGACTGTGAACAGTGTCTGACCACTATCCTATATGCTGTCTTCTCTGTTCTCCTTATTGTCAACCCATAGTTAAATCTTGCCATATATACAAAATGTCAAGTTTCCCTTCTCATTAGCATTTATCATCTTTTCTGAATTTTGGATTTAATGTCATCTCCAACAAAAAACTTAGGGACAAGTTACTAAATTACAAAGCTAACATTCTGGATGCAGTACAAATGTTAATTTAACTTAGTCACTGATACTTAACTCCAACACAAATTGCTTTATTTTTTTGAACAGTGCAGTAACAGCAACACAATAACACATTTGTAACAAAGTCATCAACAGAACAAAATAAAAACAAAGCTAATTAGCAGGCATTGCTTCAGCTCAAATTAGTTATTTCCTTTAAACAGGAAACCTACCTTTGATCTAGTGATTTTTCAATCCTGCCTGCACATTAGAGAAATGGTGGAAAGGTGAACTGGTGTTTAAAAAAATAATGATATTTAAGGCCTATTTCAGAATAATTAATTGAGCATCTCTAAAATTTGGCCCAGGATTTTTAAAGTGCTGTCAGTATCGAGAACTACAGGTCTAAAGTAATAAGCAATAAAAACTATGCCCTCAAATCAATTCAAAACCAAGAAATTGGTCATGATAAATGTCTTTCCTTTTATCTTGGAAAGGGAGGGAGGGAAGGGACAGGCACTGACTTACTTCCCACTTTTCTTTATCCATATTTGATAACCAATAGAATAGTTTAACAAACATCAAATATTGGAAGTTACTTTAAACATTGTACCCAAGTTGAAAATCTCACTACTTTTACAAAGTGCTTTTAAAACAATATTAGTTTTCAGAAAGAATTCCCCCACATTTTAAGTTTGCAAAGATGTTCAAGTCAGCTATCTGTTCAACTAAGAGGAGCCAGTAAAAAAATGTATTAGAAATTATTTTATTAATAAGTTATTATAAAATATTCATGTGCCACAAATAAAAGTTTTTGGTGCAGATTGGAAGAAAATTTGAGTTTTCCTCACATATTCCTAAATTCCTAAATTCCTAAAACAGTTACAATTCCTTTTAATAAGGTCAGTTTCTTCAAAGTTAGAACCTAAACAAACTTTTTTTTCTTTAAAAATACATACATACATACTGGAAAGTAGTGTGGAGAATCCTTAAAAAATTAAGGATGGAACCACCTTATGACCTAGCTATCCCACTCCTGGGTATTTTCCCAAAAGAGTTAGAATCAGCATATTATAGTGATGTGGCTTTATCAATGTTTATAGCAGCTCAATTTACTATAGCTAGACTATGGAACCAACCCAGATGCCCCTCACTTGATCAGTGGATTCAAAAACTTTGGTACATATATACAATGGAACACTAATTGGCCATTAGAGAAGATGATATTATGGCTTTTGAGATGAAATGGATGGAGATGGAAAGAATTATGCAAAGTGAAGTATCCCAATCACAGAGACTCAAGGGCTGAATGGTTTCTCTTATCTGTGGAAGCTAGAATACATTGGGAAGCAGTATGTTAGACGGCTAAGCTAACGAAAGTTCAAATTGTATGATTCTTTTCGCAACAGGGAGATGACTCCCTAGGATACTTGGAGGCATAGGCTGGGGGACAGGGTGGGGCGAGGGCTTAGGAAAATCACCTAGGAGACTGGAGGAAGCGCAAATAGGGGAATCTCTCAGAAGGTGATGTCTGACCTCCACCAGATATCCATTTAACTCAGGGGTTCTTCTGGGGGAAACAGCAACATGGGGAACCCAAGCTGGGCATCCATGACATGGTATTAGCCCTGGATAACTAAGTATATATTCATTTGTTCTGGAATATTTGATAATGTTTCCCCCTCAATTGTAACTATATCATCTAATAAATAATAAACAAAAAATTAAAAAAATACATTCATAAATACTTCACGTACAACTGTACTATATCATTGACAAATCCCTACTGGGAGGTTCACTACAGGCATTTATCTTCAAAACAACCTTTCCTCATTTTTCAGGTTTGGAAATGATATCACATCAAGTATGGAAAACAACATTTTCCTAAAGAATACATGAATTCACTTAGAGATGTCTCCTCAACCTCAGGGACTCTCACTTCTTCAGCTGCTTGTGTCAGGACTCCATGTCAATCTCAACCACTTCATTCCTGCCCTCAAGTGTTGTTTCTGTCTGGTTGTTTTCATGAACATCTCCAATGTCTGACAGATCAATACGTGGTAAGGGATTCCTCCAGTACTGGAAAGTATTGCACTGCCAAAATTCTCCATTGTGCTGGCGCGGTGCGGCCCCCAGTCTTCCCGCGGGGTCCCTGCGCGCCCCGCCCCGTCGTCGCCACCGCGCCTCGGGGGCTGAGCATGCGGGGCTCCTCCCCGGCCCGCGGGGACGCCCGGGCAGCTGCGAGAGCGGCGGTTCGCACGTCTCCGGGCCGCGGCCCTCGTGCTCCCCGCCGCTCGGGGCGCTGCTGTCCCCGCTGTCGCGGCGCTTGCTGGGCGAAGCCGAAGGCTCTGCCAGGGCCCCCGCGTCGATTTTGCGTTTTCGTGGCCGCCCTGGATGCGAGGTCCCCGATGGCGGGATCCACAGTGGCGGTGGCGGCTCCTCCGGGAAGTCACCCAGCAGGAGCCGCTTCCAAGGCACGTGGAATGTCAGCGGCTCTGCGCACGCCGCTTGGCCAGGGTCCTACGGAGCGGCTCGGGCGGAGCGGGCCAGGCGCGGGACCGGAGCGTCGATAGCCGCGGGGCGGAGCGCGGGGCGCGCGAGGGAGCGGAGAGGCCGACTCGGGCGGGCGGGGCGGCCCGGGCCGGGTCGAGTGCAGCCCTCTGGCGCGGCCTCAGCCGCAGGTGTGTGGCCCGGACGTTAGGCAGCAACCGCGAAGCCCAGAAGTTTATTTTTTTTAAAAATTCTTTTATTTATTTTTAATTTTTTTGATTTTTAGTGCAACGCAGTTATTCATTTTGACATATTCATAAATGCCTATAAATGCAGTCATCTCCATTTCAATCCCTGATACTATCCCATTCTCTCCCATCCTCCTGCCCCTTGACCCTCTTCCTCTACTCAGCTAATCTCCTTCAGTTTACTTATTTAATTGATGCACTGTAGTTTTATACAAAATTGAAATACATTGTGATGTATTCGAATGTGCACATAATGTAATTTGGTCAGTTCTTCCCCTTTCCCTTCCCTGCTTCCTCCGCCTTGGTCCTTTGTTTTATTCTACTGTTCTCCTTTCTGCTTTCTATGGTTGGAGCACTTGCCTAGCATGCATGAAGACCTAGGTTCGAACCCCAGAACCATGTACACAACTGAGTGTCAGAGAAACAAAGGCCAGATGAAAGAACAAATAAAATCGATTCTCTCTTTTATCTCTCACTCTCACGCCCTCTCTCTCTTAAAAAATTTTTTTAAAAGAAGAAATACAAATGACCACCAAATATATGAAAATATGTTCAACATCCTTAGCAATCAGAGAAATGCAAATTGGAATTACATTGATATTTCATCTCACCCCATATCAGAATGTCAGTTATTGAGAATACAAATAACAGTAATTGCTGGTGAGGATGGGAGGAAAGGTAGAGTTATATACTACTGGTGGGACTGCAAATTAGTACAACCCGTTTGGAAAGCAGTATGAAGATTCCTCAAAAAACTAGGAATGGAATCATTTTTTTTTCAAATTCTTGATATGAGGGGCTGATCAAGTAATTAAGGAGAATTAGTAGGATATAAATTATTCAACAGCAAACACTTGCTTTTATTCATATAAACAGTGGCAAGTTAAAGTTTGTATGTGTGGTGTGTGTGTGTGTGTATGTGTGTGTGCCTGTGTGTTTGGCAGTGTTGGGGATCAAACCAAGGGCCTCACACATGCTAGGTCAGCACTGTACCACTGAGCTATAACCTCAGTCCACAAGTTTAAATTTTTTGAAAAGATGATCTCACAAAAAGGATAAATGAAAAGTTTTAAAAATAAGTATGCAAATCCTTATATGGAAAACAGAAAAATTGCTGGCCTTGAGGAACATGTTTCTTAGTGGGAAGAGGCAGAGGATATACAATACAAACAGTAAACAAGGATAGTGTTCATGTGAGAAGAGGGTGTTCTGGGAAAGGTGATCTAGACAATGTGGGTGAGGGGATAGGGTGCTCAGCATGGGCCTTGTTGAGAAGCTGACCTTTGAAAAGAGGTTTGAAGAACATGAAAGAATTTGTTAGGGTTTCTGGAGATAGTTTTTCTCAGCTGGGGCCAATGCCCATGTGTTCAGGGAACAATGAAGTAATAGATGGCTGGAGCAGAGTCACTGAGAGGAGGGTGGGGGTATTGCCAGATCTTGTAGGCCTGGAGGATCCTGAAGGACTTTGGACCTTTTCTCTGAGCTACATGGGGAGTTAGAAAAGCAACGGTATGACTTTTATAGAAGGATCTTGTGGTGGAAAAGTCTTTCTGACTGCTGTGTTGAGAAGAGAATGGTGGGGTGAGGTGTGAAGCAGGCAGTTGGAAATGAAGGGAATGAATGTTCTGTTCCTGGTTGGAGGTGCTGGTCCTGAACCCGTGGGGTGTAAACAGCAGAAATGGTGGGAGTGGCTGGATTCTGGATGAATATTACAGCATGGACTAATGGATTAAATCTGGGGTGTGAGAAGAGGAATCAAGGGACAACCCATGATTTTGAACTGCGTACAAGGAGAAAGATGGAGCTGCTATTAGCAGAGGTAGAAGACTCTGGGTGGGGCACATCTGAAAATAACTGAATGCATCCCAGGTGATGTTGAGATGTCCACCAGACATGCAGGTGAGGTGGTTAGGTTGGCAATTAATCAGCAAGTTGGGAATTTGGGAGAAATGTCTGGGCTGGAGAAATACATTTAGGAGGTGACTTTACTTAATTGATATGTAAAAGCTTGAGCACATGGACTGCAGATGTAGCTCAACAGTGGAGCATTTGCTGAGCATGGCAAAGCCCTGGGTTTGATCTGTAGTACTGCAAAATAAGTAAGTAAAATTTTGAAATCTTGAACACAGATGAAGGCACTAAGAGTATATTTAGCTTTAGATGGGAAAGGGAACAAGGACTAAGTCCTGGACCTCTATCTAGTGTGAGTGATCTGATTGGAGCATGCATAGAAATGGCCATCTGTCTAGAAGGCACATGGAATGGAGTCCCAATTTGCCCATGCACAGGAATCATCTGGATGTCCCCTTACGATGCAGTCAGACTGGAATTGAATATGAGATTCTGTATCGATGGCAAGGTCACTGTTGGTGCAGTGGCTGCTGGTCTACAGATCAGATGTTTAGTAACAAAAACATGGACCAGGATTCAGAGGCTGTGTGTCAGCTTCACCTGCAGGGCTTATTGAAGAAGAGATTCCAGACCCTGGACCCAATGCAGTGAGATGGTGGCTCTGGAGAGAGGCCTGACCATTTTCTGAGAGCCCTGGCAGCAGTTCTGGTGCTTAACAGGATTGAGGTATGCAATTAGAGTTATCCCAGGATGGTATATATCTTAAAACTGTAGTTTAAAGTTTTTTTTCTTAGAAAGAAAAGTTGGACATATATTATCAATTATGAGATGTGATAGGGAGACTGCTGTTCTCACCCCAGGTACAACCAGGTGGACTGTGTGAGAAGTGGATCACAGCTCAGCATGGAGAACATCTCTGCTGTTGCTCTCTGAAACGACTAATTTCTCACTTCTTGGAGCAAACAATAGAATCCAAAGCTTTTGAACTTTCATGTAAAGTAGTATATGATATTGGGGGCTAATTACATTTTTTGGAAGGCCAGACTTGAGGTATATATCCAGGGACAAAATTCACTATCTCACCTTAGGCCTGGTCCCATGTGGGATCCACTGTCCCTGCTACTGGATACAGATGCCATTGCTTACACCACAGACACTCTGATGTCGAACAAAGGATGCTGTGATTGGGAATGCTGTTACTGTCACTGCCACTGCTGGGAACTGGGCATCACTACTGCCACTTGAGCCACCATCCCAAATGTGTCTGCATAGCCTCAGCCTCTGTCATTATGCTCTGGTCATAGTCTAGCTTGTGATCATCTGACTGGGGGAGCTGAAGCCTCATATAGGGTCCACCTGAAATAATGCTTGGGAAGGTGAGTTTTTCTCTTTGTGAAAGGAAGTGGTTTCTGAATCTTAGCAAGATTAAAGTGTAGGATTACCCTAATTTAGGAAGAGAGTCAGGTGCTAGGGTTGAAGGGTGGAGAAAGAATGGAAGATTTTAAGTCTTGGAACAGTGACAGGAGACTCGAACTTTATCTGGTTGCTTGTAGACACTTGGGTGGCTCATGAATGAGTGATTAGTAAATGATATCATTCCCTTGAAAGCATGTTACTAGATCACTTTGGTTTATACCAGTTTATACTTGAGACAATTGAATTGTGGAATGCTGCAATGGTTACTAAAAACATCTCCTTGCCTTTGTCTCTTGCTAGTAGTATTAAAGCAGCCAGCTCTGCAACTCTTTAGAGAATCTACATGTACACTGATGCTTTCTAATGATATTTGTATTTCTTTGTGCATGGAAATGTTGCTGGGCAGAGAACCAACATTTATCAGCTTTTATCTTTGAGTGCTGCAAGGGACTTAAAAAATACGAATCTTCCAGTTTACACATGGTGCTACTGTAAGTCTGGACCATGATCATTTTTTTCTTTTTAGCAGATCTGAGGACGTGAAATAAATCCTTATATTTTGCTGATCTTTTGTTCTGGAATAAGAAGATTGAGGTTTACATTCTTACGCATTATCTGAATTTGTCTTTGTGAGATGACAAGGAGAATTGTTTTCCTTGATCTAACCAATTATGTTGTTCTCTAACAGCAAGTGGGAGTTCTGCTATTCAGTTCTGACACTACCTTGTGCTAATGTCACACTCTGCAAACTTAAGGGCTCATTCCATAAGAATTCCCTTTTCTCACATGCCAGAGAAAGTATGGGGCCCTAGGTTACCTACACTTTTGTCCCACCTTGTACAAAGTTGGAGGTTTCCTCAGCCTCTCCCTTACATTTTGATAATTTCCTAGAAAACCTAACAGAACGTAGGAAAATGCTGTGTTTTTATTTCAGTTCATAAAAAGGGCAGCCAGAAGAAGAGGTACACAGATAAGATCTCAAAGGGTTCCAAGTACAAGAGCCTCTGTTCCCATGAATTTGGGATATACCACCCTCCTTGTACATGTTTGTGTCATTAATATGGAAGCTCTCCAAACACTGTTGTTTAGCTATTCTGTTCTAGTCGTCAAGGTTTCAATAATTGAATGAAGTCCAGTCATTAATGAGGAGAACATTCTGTTTTACTCAAACTGCAGATTAAATGTGAATATCATTCATAAAGCATCTTCTGGTGAACATCCAGAATGTTTTAGCAAATATTTGGGCACTAGCTTGACTTATAAAGTTGGTTACCCAATTCCCCAATACAAGAATAATCTAAGGAAATTTGCACTTGGATAATTTAATCAAGGAACAAACGACTGATTTTGAGAATTTATAAAAAACAAACAAATTAAAAAAACCCCCTACCAGCCAGTTCTCCCAAAGATTTCTTGCTAAATTCATTTATCTATTGAGGGCCAAAATAATCTGTATTTGCTCACCAGAGAAGAGAATGTGAAAAGCAGCAGAAAGAAAAAGAGAATGCCTTATAGGAAAAATCATAGATGACCGCAGCTTTTGCACTGGAGACAAAGCAAATAAGAATACTGATCAGCAACATGTTTAACATGTACTGAAAGAAAACCATCGTAAATCTAGAATTCTTTTCCCAGCAAAAGTATCTTTCTTTCTTCTTTCTTTCTCTTTCTTTCTTTCTTTCTTTCTTTCTTTCTTTCTTTTTCTTTCTTTTTTAAAAGAGAGAGGGACAGCAAGAGAGAGAAAGGCAGAATCAATCTTTATTTAGTTTTTCACATGACTTTCATTGCTCAGACACTTCGTTGCGTACGTGGTGCTGGGGTTTGAACCCGCATACTTGCGCATGTCAGGCAAGCGCTGCAACCACTGAGCCACCTTTCTAGCCCAAAAATATCTTTCAAAAATGAAAGCATTTCAGGGTTAAAGAATTAAAAATTAGCAGATGACCTGTACAGTAATAAATGTGTCCTTCAGGTAAAAAAAAAATCATACTAGGGTCTAGAGCAGTGGCATACGCAGGGACAGGGGTTTGTACCCCAGCATCATGTACACAACAAATGTCGAGCGATGAAAGCCAAATGAAAAACTACATAAAATTGATTCTCTCTTTATCTCTCTCCCTCTCACTGTCCATCTCTTAAAAAAAAAGAAAATCATATTAGATAGAAATATGTAATAAAGAGCACGAGGAAGGATAATTACATGCATGGATAGATGCTCAATATTTTCTTAATATTTAAAAATGCTTTAAGAGACAATTTCTTGGCTTCATATAAAGTAGTGTTGTAGAGTAAGTACTCCAACAACTCATCACTCCATTAAGGCAGCTATTAACCTGGAAAAAACCTGTCAGTGTCAAGTTTTTCTGAACTTTGAAATCTAATAAAAAGCTTACAACAATTAGGAGAGTGCTTAATGAATGAAGAAGCTCCTAAATTTGGTAAGAAAGCCTTTCGCCATTTTACTTATCTATTCGCCACCCCCCACTCTCCTACCAGCTCTGAGTCCCACAGACGTGGTGCAGTTTCTCAATATCAGAAGAGGCACATGGACTTTGTTCTCTAAGAAATGTGGTTGTATTAGACTGGGCATCTAGCTCAGTGGTAGAGTGCTTGCCTAGCCTGTAGGAGGCCCTGGGTTTGATCCCCGGCACCACACACACACACACACACACAGCCCTCCAGAAATATGGTTGTGTGTTTTGTTGTGATGGCTCTCTGAGGTTTTGGCTCAGAGGCTTGGCTTTGTTTTATTCTCCCCTTCCCTCAAACTTTATTAGTGCTGAAGTGGTTTGTGTAGCAATGTTCATGAAAAGCGTCTAAAGGCATGTACTACTCACAGCTTCCTGGTGTAAGGGATAACAGATGGGGTAAGCAGCAGAAAGACTAAATGCCTAGGAAGGTAGTGCAAGAAGAGGAGTGAATGAGGGACTAAGGGCTCTGCAAAGCTCCCATACACACTGAGAAATCTAGAAGGCCACATGTACACCCAGGGATGAAAACTACCTGGGAAGACATTGACCTTTTACCTCTGGCTGACCTTTTAACTCCTTGTAAGCAAGAAATGAGAGCTAAGACAGAGCTGTTAAGCATTGAGAAGTGCCCAAAGACAGAGCCAATCTTGAAAGTCTGGGAGAGTATTAATTGCTTATTTTTCATCTAGTTACTTAGGTACATTTCTGTCAAACCATTAACAGACCACTAAACTAATGAAATAGAAACTTTGGTGACCACACATGACAAAGAAGAGTCTTCAAAAAGGAATATAAAAAAGTCACTAAGCAAAGAAACAACAATAATCTGTAACAAACACCAATAAGAAACTCTAGGGAGGGCTCAGTGGTATCATGCTTGCCTGCCATGCGTGAGGACCCAGGTTTGAACTCCAGCACCACATACACAACTAAGTGTCAGAGCAACAAAAACCAGATGAAAAACTAAATAAAAATAGATTCTCTTTCTTTCTTTCTCTCTCTCTCTTTCTGTCACTCTCCCTCTTTCTCTTTTAAAAAAATAATTCCACACATTGAAATACTATGAAACCATTAAAAAATGAAGTGGCAGGAAATGGAGAGGTGGCTCAGCAGTTGGAGTGCTTGCCTGGCATATGTGAGGATCTGGGTTCAAACCCCAGCACCACATACACAACTAAGTGTTGGAGAAACAAAGCCAGATTGGAAAAAAAAAGAATAAGAAAGAAACTAGGGAGAGGGAGGAATCTGATCTCCAGAGTTGCAACATCACCATATTAACAATGTCTAGTTTTCAAAAAAGTTATGGGGCATACAAAAAAAAAAAAAAACACAAAGTAAGCCCATTCAGAAGAAAAATAAATTAACAGACACTATCCCCAAGGAAGCCTGATCATTGAACGTGTGAGGCAAAGATTTTAAATCACTAATCTTGAATATGCTCAAGAAGTAAAAGGAAACCATGTATAAAGAACTAAAGGATATTAACCAAATTATACTGTACAAATATGTAATAAATCCCACTATTATGTATATAGGGAAAGAAGAACTAAAGGAAGCCAGAAGAACATATCCATCATGGTTTGAATGTTTGTAACCTCTCCAAATTTCACAGGTTAAAGTCTCATCCCCAATGTGATAGTAGTGAGAAGTGATGCCTTTAAGAGGTGAAGCATGAGGGTAGAGGATGATATTAGGGTCCTTATAGATGGGGTTTGTGGCTGATGGGGGAGGTTCTATCTCTCTTGCCCTTCTACCTTCTGCCTTGTGGGGATGAAACCTTGCTCCCATTCACAGGACACTGGTTCAAGGTGCCATCTTGGAATCAAAATCACTAATCTTGACACTGCCCAGATATTGTACTTCACGGTCCCTAGAACTGTGAGTCAATACATTTATGTTCATTATAAATCACTCAGTCTAAAAGAAAAACTTACTGAGTGTATGGTATTTATTCTGTTACAGCGGTGTAAAACAGATTAAGAATATAATGTACCAAATAGAAGTATGAATAAAGAGATGGAAATGATAGTAAGAAGCCAGAGAGCAATTATGGAGTAGAAAGAAATAGTAACTTAAATAAAAGATGTTAGAGGTTCAATAGCAAACATGAAAGGTAGAAGAAAGAATTAGCAAAACTGAAGGTGAGTCACTTGAAATTGTCATGTCTGAATGTCAAAAAAGAAAAAAAAAATCAAGGAAGTTGAATAGAGTTTCAGGAACTTACAATATACTACCAACTCAACCAACATATGCCAAATTTGTAGGCAGAAGAATCAGCAGATTGAAAGTAGGTCAATGAAAATCGACCAGCCTGAAAAGCAGAAAGAAAAAGGTATGGTGGCAAATGCATAGGATCTATGACATGTCTGGTCACCATCAAGTGTGCTAACACATGCATGACAGGAAACCTCAAAGGAGAGGAGAAAGGGAAAGACGCAATAAGAATATTTTAAGAAATAACAGTTAAAAAAAACCCCAATTTGATCAGGGGTATCAAACTACACATTGAGGAAACTCAGTGAACTACAAAGATAGTAAATTCTAAGAGACCTTCACTAAGGCACAGCATCATCAAACACAGAGAAAACACTGAAAGCATAAGATGAGGAAAAATTCATCACAAACCAGGAACTCTCTCGTGAAGATTAATAGCCAGTTTCTCATCAGCAACCATGAAGCAGAAGGCAACGGGATAACTGAAGTGCAGAGAAATAAATCTGTCAACCACAAATTCTCTTTCCCAATAAACTATTCTTCAAAACACAGAAACATGCTTTTAGGGTTTTTCTGTTTGTTTTTTAAGAGAGAAGGACAGTGAGAGAGACAGAGAGAATCACTTTTTAAATTAAGTTTTTCACATGGCTTTCGTTGCTTCAACACTTAGTTGTGTATGTGGGTGCTGGGGTTTGAACCCGTGTACTTGCGCATGCTGAGCAAGTGCCATAGTCGCCAAGCCACAACTCCAGCCCCCATGCTTTTAATTTTGCAAGAGTGAAAAGAGTTCTGGAGATTTGTTGCATAACAGTATAAATGTGCTTAACACTACTAAGCTTTATACTAATATACTTGCTAAGATGATAAATTTTGTTATGTTCATTTTATCACAATGAAAAAAATTAAAATAAATGAAAGGGAAATTAAGACATTCCAAATAATTAAAAACAGAGAGAACTTATTGCTAATCCCCCTACTCTACAAGAAATACTACAGTGAGTCATTCAGTGAGTAAAGTGAGTCTGAGGTGAAAAACCACTAGACAATTACTCATGGTTGTTAAAAAAATAATAACATTAGTCAAGTTGTCAAGACCATTTGGTGGCAGAAAGAATAAACTCTCCAGCAATTGGTGCTGGGAGAAATGGATATCCACATGCTAAAGAATGAAGCTGAGCTGAATGTGATGGTACGTACCTGTAATCCCAGCTACTTGGGTGCCTGAGGCAGGAGGAATGCAAGTCTGAGGTCAGCCTGAGCAATTTAGTGAGACTGTCTCAGAATAAAAAATAAAAATGACTGGGTATGTACACAGCTCAGTGGTGGAGCACCCCTGGGGTCAATACCTAGTATTGAAAAACAAAACAAAACAAGACACCAAAAACAAAAATAAAAAATAAAAAAGAATGAAGTTGGAACCCTATAACACATGTAAAAATTAACTCAAAATGTATTAAAGACTCTCATGTAAACACTAAAACCATAAAACTCTTAGAAATAAGTAGTAGAATTCATTTTAATTAATCTTTCTATTTGTCAATCCTTGAACAAATGCTGCAGTTTTTTTTAATAGAGAGAGGGACAGTGAGAGAATCAGTTTTATTTAGTTTTTCATCTAGTTTTCATTGTTGTGACACTTAGTTGTGTACATGTTGTGTACATGGGGCTGGGGTTTGAACCCCAGCATGCTAGGCAAGCTCCATAATTGCTGAGCCACAACTCCATCCCCTGCTGCACTCTTTTAATTACTGTAGTTTTATGGTCACACTTGCTATCTGGGAGTTCAGGTCCTCTAATTTTGTTCCTTTCCATAGTTGTGATTATTTTAGGTCCTTCAGATTTCTGAACATATTTTATAATGAGCATGTCAATTCCCCTATAGAGCCTGCTGAGGTTTTTATTGGAATTGCATAGGTTTTGTAGATCATTTTGTGGACAAATGGCAGCTTAGAAGTAATGACATAAATATGCAATAATTCCATTTAATTGAGAGTTCTATTTTATAATTTTGAACATAGAGATTTTGTATATCTTTTGTGGGGTTGGGGATTTAGCTCAGAGGCAGAGTGCTTGCCTAGCACATGCAAGGCCCCAAGTTCTATCCTCAGCCCTGAAGAAAAGAAACAAAAACCTGTATATCTTTTGTTATAAATTATTTCTAGTAATTTTATGTTTCCTCATAGTATTGTAATTATATTGTTGAAAGAATGTCAGTCTTTCCTTATTGCTTATAAAATATAGAAATATTACTTTTTGTTTGCATTGACCTTGCTAAGTGCACTTGTTATTTTTAGTTGTATATTCATAGTTTCTTAGATTTTCTACACATATGATCAGGTTGTCTGTGAATACTTCTTATGTAATCTCCACTTTTTTTTGTTTATGTTGATGTTTTTGGGTCCATAATCCAATGTTCAATAGAAATGGTGATATTGATGGGGTGTGGTGGTGCACACCTGTAATCTCAGAGACTCCTAAACTCAAGGCAGGAGGCTACACATTCAAGGCCAGCCTTAGTAATTTAGCAAGGCCCTAAGCAACTTAATAAGACCTTGTCTCAAAATAAAAAATAAAAAATTCTGGGAGTGTAGCTCAGTGGTAGTGTCCCTGGGTTGAATCCTCATTGAATCCCTAGTACCAAAAACTAAAAAAAAAGAAAGAAAAAAAAGAAGTTAAAAATTTTTAGTATGACTAGATTCCTCTTCCTCTCTTTGTTTTTCTTTCTTAAGGTTTTCCATATTATTCTATGCATTTATTTTCTCATGTGAATTTTTTAATGAATACATCTCGCTTGAGAAATGAGAACTTGTTATTTTATCAGGGTGTGTTATATTTATAAATGCAGTCTACCAAATAGCTTTATATTTGTCTTCCTATTCAAGAATAACCCTCCGGGGCTGGAGCGGTGGCTCAGGGGTTAAGACGTTTGCCCTGCATACTCGAGAATACACGAGTTCAAACCCCAGCACCACGTACACAATGAAGCCTAACTAACTAAATAAAAATAGTTTCTCTCTCTCCCTCTCTCTCTCTCTCTCTCTAAAAAAGAAAAAAAGAATATCCCTCCACCTGTTCAAATATAATTTTGTAAATTTGTAATTTATAAATATGCATTTTAAAGTTTTTCATATAAGGATTTGCATACTTACTTATAAACTTTTTATTGATTCTTTTGATTGTGACATCATCTTTTCAAAAAATTTTAACTTGTGGATTGGGGTTAAGCTCAGTGGTACAGTGCTGGCCCAGCATTTGTGAGGCCCTTGCCAAACACACGCGCGCGCACGCACACACACACACATGCACACACATACAAATTTTAACTTGCTACTGTTTAAAAGAATAAAAGCAAATATTTACTGTTGAATAATTTATATTCTATTATTTTGCTAAATGTTCCTGTTATATGCATTTCCATTGTTTCTTTTGTAAATTTCAGGATGCAATCATATCTACAAATGGAGATAGGGTTAGCCCTTTTCTTCTGAACCTTTAATACTGTTTGCTTGTTAATTTTTAAATTTTAATTCTTTCTTTTTTCAATTGACAGGTAAAACTTGTACAATTTATTTGTTATAGCTTCATACTTCAATATATATGTGTATCTATCTATCTATCATCTGTCTATCTATCATCTATCATCTATCTATCTATCTATCTATCTATCTATCTATCTATCTATCTATCTATGCAGTTCAAATCATGGTAATTAGTATTTCCATCTCCTTATCATTTCTTTTCTTTTTTCTTTTTGGTCCCAGGGATTGAATCCAGGGGCATTTAACCACAAACCCACATCCCCAGACCTTTTTATTTTTTATTTTGAGACAGGGTGTCAGTTGCTTAGGGCATCACTAAGTTGCTAAGAGTGGCTTCAAACCTGCAATCCTTCTGCCTCAGCTTCCCTAGTTGCTGGGATTACAGGCATGTGCCACCATGCCTAGTTCCTTAGCATTCTTTGTTTGGAGCCTTTGGGATCCTCTGTATTAGTTCTTCATAAAATGTATACTAGTTCTGTAAACTATAATCACCTCATTGTGCTGTAGACAACTGGAACTTGTTCCACTTGTCCCAGTGATTCTGGTACCTGTTACCCAAACTCCCCCTATTCTGGTACTGCCTCCACACACTCTTCCTAGCCTTTAATAACCACTGTTCTACTTGGAGATTAACTTCTTTTTAGCTTCAACAGATGGGTGAAAACAGTGATATTTGCTTTCCTGTGCCTGGTTTATTTCATTTAATATAATGTTCACCAGTTGTGTCCATGTTATCACAAATGCCAGGATATCTTTCTTGTTTTGTAACTGAATACTCTGCCATTGTGCATCACATTTTCTTTATCCATTCATCTTTTGCTGGGTACTTTGATTGATCCATATTTTGGCTATTGTGAATATTGCTGCAATGAAGCATGAGAGAGCAGGCGTTTCTTTGATATGTTGATTTCATTTCCTTTGGCATAGAAGTGGCATAGATAGATCATACAATAGAACTCTTTTTAGTTTGTTTTTTTTTTTTAAGAGAGAAGGACAGTGAGAGAGAGACAGAAAGAATCAATTTTTATTGAGTTTTTCACATGGCTTTCATTGCTTTGATTCTTTGTTGTATACGTGGTGCTGGGGTTTGAACCCGTGTGCTTGCACATGCCAGGCAAGCCCGGTAACTGCCGAGCCATCACCCCAGCCCCTCTTTTTTGTTTTTTGAGGAAACTCCATCCTTATGTTCTTTACAATGGCAGCACAAATTTATGTTCCCATCAGCAGTGTATAAAAGTTCTCTTCTCTCTGCATCCTTGATAGATCATTTATTTATTTATTTATTTATATTTTTTGATAATAGGCATTCAGAATTGGGCAAAAAGAGACCTCACTGAGGTTTTCATTTGCATTTCCCTGGTGGCTGGTGATGCTTGGCATTCTGAAATATGATTTCTGGCCATTTTTATTTCCTATTTTGGGAATGTCTATTGGGTTAATTGCCCTTTCTTTCTTTCTTTCTTTCTTTTTTTTTTTTTTTTTTAAGAGAGAGAGGTACAGTGAGAGAGAGAGAAGAGAGAATCAATTTTCCTTAGTTTTTAGTGTGGCTTTCATTGCTCTGACACTTCATTGTGTATGTGATGCTGGGGTTTGAACCTGAGTCCTTGTGCATGCCAGGCAAGCACCACAACCACTGAACCACTGCTCCAGCCCCTCATTTGTCCATTTTTAAAGGATTATATGAAATTATTTTTTATTGTTGAGGTTTTTGAGTTCCTTGTATATTCTGGATATTAATCCCTTGTGAGGTGAACAGTTTGTAATTTTTTTCTCCTATCCTGAATGGTGTCTTTTCACTCTGTTAATTGTTTCATTTGCTATGCAAAAGCTGCTTATTTTGATATAATCTTTTAGTGGATGGCGCTAGGAGTAGGACCAAGGCCAAATGAGGTTGTGCCCAGCACAGAGGGTGAGTCTCTTTCTGGGTGTTTACTTGGGAGCACAGTCATGCAGTCTTACCAGGGCACAGGCCACCCCTCTCAAATGGCCTCCCCCTGTCTTAGGCCTCACCAGAGTGTTTTAACTTCCTGTCTAGATCACGCAGCTCCTGCAAAGGCTCTTGTCTGTGGTTGGCTGTTAAACTATTGTTGGTGGGGGAGTAGTTTTTTAAGGGGGACATGTTATTCTGTCGTCTTCCTAATAAATTAGAATTTGTATTTCTATAGCAGTTGAATTTGGATTTTCTCTAAACTAGTTTGAGATATTATGCGCATTGTCATTTAGTTTTAAGATTTAAGGAGGTATTTCATGACTAAGTAGACACAAAGTATTTTATTAACATTTACAACAATCTACTTATTTGAACTTTGATTTCTAACTGTGATCTGGTTAAAGACAAAAGGAAGCCCCAGGCTATGCTAGGCCAAATCGAAGATGCACTGAAATAACCAACCTCTACTTGCAACTGCACAAGGTGGTTTGGTTTGTTGCCACTTGAAAGAGTGACAGAGATAGAAAGAGGGTTATTAGAAACAAGCTGGCATTGTCACAAGATGGTTGGCTCTTGTCTTCAATGGCCACCTTATTTATACCTTTCCCTAAGAGAGTCTTTTATATGATTTTTCAAGAGAAGGCAGGTAGGTGCCTCAGTTGTCCAGTGTTTTGAAAAACAACCTCTCCTGGAATGTGGGCTGTGTTCATCTTATCTCTTTCATGTAGGTTGATCAGAGTTGCAGTCCAGTGAATCTAAGAATGATATAATGATTTGTATCTGATTTTTATTGTGGTCAGTGTTTCTGGCAAATATTCTTCCAGGTTTGACTTTCTCTCCCTAACATGGGATTAGGGAGTGCTTGAGAAGGGAGGTTTGTGCATCCCTAGCTCACTTTAGTGTGCAATCATTCTATAAAGTATAGGCTTCCATGTGAAGTAATCCTTAAGAGCTAAAGCAGGCAGGAGCAGACAGAAACTTGGGAGAATTGAGTCTTGATTGGGGGTAGGGCTTATGTGCACTTTCATGTTTATTCACCATCTCCCAGTTATTTAAACAGGTATATTGGTGGTACTGAGAAAGGATCTTTTTAAAATTTATTTTTATTAGTGCATTATAGTTTTACATAATGTTGGGATTAGTTGTCACATATTCCTAAATGCACACAATTCAGCAATACAATTTGTTCAATATTCCCCCTCCACATCCCTCTACCTCCCTCCTCCCCTCCCCTGATCCCTTGCCTTTCTTCTGAGTCCTATATTGTTCCTAAAAAACCCAAATACAGTGACATAATTTTTATACCTATGAAGAATTTTTTTTATATATATGGCTATAGCATATACATTGACATTTATATCTTCTTGGAATGTACCTTGCTTTATCTGAGTTCCAACATTTCCCTTTCTCCTCCCTTCCTACCATCCCTTGTTATTCTTCAAAATATTTGACAATGGGATTAAACACTTACATTTTTGTACAGGTATGCAGGATAGCTTATTCAAATATCTTATGAAATATATTGCAATTGTATCACATAAATATTAACATTTTGCATTTTTATTCTATGAATCTAAAATATGAGTTTGTCTACTTTACTCCAGAGCTTGGGTTTAGGTCCAGCCTCCACAAATGAGGGCTGCCATTTAGCCCTTGACTCTCTGTGTTTGACTAACTTCACTCTGCATGATTTCTTCCAATGCCATCCATTTACCTTCAATAGACGCAATAGCACTGCTTCTAATAGCTGAGTAGAACTCCATTGTGTATATATATATATATATATATATATATATATATATATATATATACCAGAGCTTTTGGATCCATTCATCCAGTGAGGGGCATCTGGGTTGGTTCCATAATTTAGCTATTCTAAATTGAACTGCTATGAACATGGATATTGCTGTGTCACTGTAATGTGCTGATTCTAACTCCTATGGGAAAATACCCAGAAGAGGGATAGCCAGATCCTATGGTAGATCCAACCCTACTTTTTTGAGAAGTCTCCACACTGCTTTCCAGAGTGGCTGGACCAGTCTGCAGTTCCATCAACAGTGTGCTAGTGTTCCTATCTCTCTGCAACCCCTCCAGCATCTATTATTGTTTATTTTCTTCATTTTTGCCAGTCTGACTGGAGTGAGGTGAAATTTTAAGGTAGTTTTGATTTGCATTTCTCTGCTAGTGATTTAGAACACTTTCTCATGTATTCATTGGCTTGCTCAATATCCTCTGTTGAGAAGTTTCTGTTTAGCTCTCTGGTCCATTTATTGATTGGATTTTTGTGTTTTTGCTATTGAGTTTTTTTTGTAAATTTTGGATATTAATCAGAGGAATCACAGGCCATGATTCTCTCCCATTTTGTAGGTTGTCTCTCGACTGTTTTGACTATTTCCTTGACTGTACAGAAATTTCTTAGTTTAATGGTATCCCACTCAGTGATTTTAGACTATAATTCTTTCACTTTAGGATCCTTGTTTAGGAAGTCATTACCAACTCCCATATGCTGGAGTGTTGGTCCTAATTTTTCTTCTAGAAGATATATGGTAGCTGGCTTATTTCCTAATTCCTTCATCCATTTAGAATTGATTTTTGTGCATGGTGAGAGATAAGGATCTAATTTCAATTTTCTGCAAGTAGCTGTCCAGCACCATTTGTTGAATAGACTGTCTCTCCTCCATGTTATATTTTGACCCCCTTTGTCAACGATCAGATATTTAAAGATTTGGGGCTTTGCTGAGAAAGGATTTTTGCAAATGTACGTTAGGTCCAAGTTAGTTGAAGTTAAGACAAAGGGAGTACCTGGGTGAACCTTCCCAGATCAGGGCAGTCCTTCACTGGACTGACTTCTTGCAAACCAAGGAGAGTCTAAGAATAAGAGGGATTCAGAATGAGGGAGGCTTCCCAATGAAAGCTAAGGTTTGAGAATGGAGGGGCCATGTGGGCAAGAATGCTGGGTGCCACAAGAGCTGGGAGCAGGAAATGGAACACTGGTTTCTACAACTGCAAGAAACTGAATTCTGCCAACACCTTCCAACAGCTATGAGCTCATGAAGGACCCCATCACAGCTTTATGAAATCCTGAACATCCCTGGATGTTTCACCCAAGAATTGTGAGCAAATAAATGGGTAGTGTTTGAAGCTAGTATGTGGTAATCTGTTAGGCAGAAACAGGAAAACAATACCTAGGCTCCACCATGTGATTGATAAGCACAAAACACTTCCTACACTAGAATGAACGTGTGAACTGTCATATATGCTGCTTGCATGAAATGATATCTTTCCTAATGTTTGGTTTTCTAATTTTCATTTTATCATTTTATGTGATGCAATTAAACCTTAACAAATCTGATTTGTTATTCTTTCATTAAATACCAATTAACTTAGTTTCCACTATGAACCAGGCATGGGGATATATGCTGGGGATATAACTGTGACTAAAACAGTTATAAACCCCTGTTCATGAGCCTTACATTCTAGAGATTTTTCCAGAGTGAGATGGAGGCATCGGAGCATTTTAAATGAAGAAATGGTACAACCTGACTCACATTTGCCGGATGGTTGACCACGGTGAGGAGAATAGTCATGGGTGGCTGGTAAGGGGACAGTATTAGTGCCCTAGTTCAAGAGTAAAGGGGCAGTGGGAACGAGAGAGAGAGAGAGAGAGAGAGAGAGAAGAGAGAGAGAGAAAAGAACTGGAGAAGCAGGAAGTGAGGAAAAGAAGTTAAGTAAACAATTTTAAAGGAGTGGAGTTCTCAGATTTCAGAATGTCCTATAGATTTTTAACAAATATCTGGCTATAGGGCTTAGCAGGATATTCTTTGCATCTATCTGATATTTACTACATCCTGGAACTGCTAAAAATTCAATTGCTTTTTAATTCATGTCAATCAGGTTTAAGAAAATATTAATTGTTCCAGTATAATATGTATGCACTTTCCTTAGATATTAACTCAAACATGAGTAATTGGTTAGCTCTGGTGAAGAGCACTTTGACTGAATCTAATACTTAGAACTTTGAGGAAAAGTTTGAATACTTTTCATTAAAATATAATGAATGAACAATACTTTCTTATTTCCTTTCTTTTTTTTAAAGAGAGAGAATTTTATTTATATTTTCATTTTAAAAATTTTATTTAGTTTTTCATTTGGCTTTCATTGCTCTGACATTTCGTTGTGTACTTGGTGCTGGGGTTTGAATCCGTGTCCTCACTCATGCCAGGCAAGTGCTGTAACCGTTGAGCCACCGCTCCAGTCTCCCTATATTTACTTTTTTTTTTTTTAAAGAGAGAGGGACAGTGAGAGAGAGAGAGAGAAAGCGAGAATCAATTTTATTTAGTTTTTTTTTTAATGTGGCTTTCCTGGCTCCTGACAGTTTGTTGTGTGTGGGGTCCCATGTACTCACACATGCAAGCGCAATAACAGCGCTTGCCTGGCCACTGCTCCAGCCCCTTTCATTGGTTTTTGTCGCCCCCCCACCCCCAGTTTTGTGTATGTGATACTGGGATTTGAACCTGAGTCCTCATGCATGCCAGGCAAGCGCTTTACTGCTGAGCCACCTCTCCAGCTCTTATTTCCTTGATTCCTAATGCTAAAACTTTTTGACAATTTTTGCAGGGTCTCTGAGACACATTTATGTATGAGGGGTAAAAGCATTAGGGGTAGATAGGAATCCAGATAATTGCAGAGAATCAGATTTGTACTACCCACTCTGGGTAAACCAAAAGGAAAAAGTCTCTATGGGAATCTCTGCGTGGTTTCTCCGGCACTTCTCTAGGATAGAAAAGGAAAGGGTGGCTTCTTCACCTTCATTTCCCAGGCCAGCTCACTCTCCACCATCATATTCTTTGGGAGTGAGCTTTCAAGAAGGGCCCAAGGGGACCCTCAGGGATAGGAATCCAGGAAGAGAAGCCGAGGAAGAGGGTTAGCAGGACATTCGTTGCACTCTATTTTCTACATTCTGGGGCTGAGGAATATTGAGCCTGTGTTAAAGGGTAGAGACCCTCTGATATAAAACAAATAAATTTAGTTAAAATTGAGCATGACAAAATGGATGGAAATAAAATCCTTAAATTGTGCTGTGGTAATGGACAGAAACAGTCAAGGTCATTGTGTCTGTCTCTGTGAAGCAGTCCTCTGGAGCTGCCAGTTTCAGATATGGATAGTTCAGCTGCCCTCCTAGCCTGCCCTGCTGGCCCGCCAGGTGCAATTTGTAATAGATAAACTAAAACTTGCAGTCTGCATTTCTTGGAGAAAGACCCCTGTTGTAAGCCTGCCAAAATTTCCCTTTAAAAATAGCCTGCTTGAGTCACTCGGGGCTGCAACTCTCCCCGAACATTGCTCTGGAGCAGTGGCCCTGGTGCACCAGCCTGTTGTTTCTTTTCTTTCCTCCAAATAAACTTTCTTCTTTTTCTACTCTGGTCTCTGGTGGTCTCACTATGCGTCGATAACCGGACCCCACAACACCTGGTAGTGTCTCCCTGGCTTCTTCGCCAAGGCTCAGAAAGACGTCGTGAGAAAGAGCTTGAAGTTAGAGGGTAAAACCCCAGGTCCCCGGGCGTGGCTCAAGGTCTGAAGCCCCGAGGAGGTGTCTGAGCGAAGGAAGTCAAATCTTTGAGATCCCCATTTCCAGGAGTTTCACTTTCTCGTCTCTCAACCTGAGGCAGATTCTTCTGCCTGGATACTCCGGTTGTCACTCTCCCACCGGTGGTTTCTGGAGAAGCCAATCAGTGTAGCCGCTGCGATTCTCAAAGATGAAGTCCGCAGACTCCTGCAGGAACGATCCTCCCCGACCCTGGGGTGTGAGCCATGGAGCCCAGAGCCCTGTTCCTGCAGGTCTTGGGGCTTCTAATCCTGACCCAGACCTGGAGTGAGTGCAGGGTCGGGCAGGAGAGGGGACCGCCCCGGGGACATTTCTGTCCTGTGAAGCCTGAACTCTCCTCCAGCTGGGACTCTCCCGGTCCTGACTTAAATCACCGACCATACAGTCCCGCGGCCCCTTTTAGGTCACAACAGTACCCGCGCCCCTTCCTCCCCTCACGGGCCCATTTACCTGGGACCCCGGGTCTGGAGCCCTGAGGAGGTCGCGCCGGGTCTTAGGTGCTCTCCGTGCGTTATTTGCACGCCGTGATGCTGCGGGGAGGCTTTGTACACCCCTGTCAGCTACGTGGTCTACACACATTCTGCGCTTCGACAGCGAGTCGGAGGTTGGAGCGTTGCGGGAAGCGCAGAAATTGCGCTCGAACCTGCGCCCCACACTCAGCTACTACAACCGGAGCGAGGACGATGAGTGACCCCGGGTAGAATGGCAGGTGACAATGCCCCCAACTCTTTCGGAAGGGCCGTCGTTGACGCAAGTCACCGAGACGGAGGCTCGTTTCCAGGCCCCTAGACATCCCTTAGCTCCAGGTGTTCGCTGGGGTTTCGTTTTCCATTTAGGCGGACAAGTCCCCTGGTCTGTCCTTGCCCTCCCCTTCTGCGCCAGGCTGAGTAGGAGCCGCGAGGTAAAGCTGCGCCTCTGACCTCAGGAGCGGGCCAGGCTCGCACACCTTCCAATGGATTTCTGACGGTATCCTTGGACCAGGCGGAAGCCTCCTTCGCGGATGTGAAGAGTTTGCATGTGATGGTGCGGATCACATCTCCCTGAATGAGAACCCGCGCTCCTGGACGCGTGGGAAGCAGCTGCTCAGATCACCCAGCGCAAATGGGACGATTCAGGGGATGTGGAGCACTACAGGGCCCACCCACAGGGGAAGTGCCTGGAGTGGCGCCGCAGACTCTTGGAGAAAGGAAAGGACAAGCTGCTGCATACAGGTACCAGCGAATGAGGGAAGCCTGACACTTTTTCGGGGGGGGGAGGGGGAGAGGAAAGAAAGTGTGAATTGCTACCAAAATACCAGAGGCTCTGCCTTCCTCTCAAGGTAATTAAGGGGTCAATGAGCTTTTCTTGAATGTTGAGGGATAATATCTCTGAAAACACTTAAAAGCTCATTGCTTTGCAGCCTTGGGTACCACTGGGTGACTTTCTCTCTCAGGCCTTGTTCTCAGTTCTACATCCAAACTGCTTTAGGTCTGGCTCCAGATTTTGTGAGTCTCTGGGCCTCCATTCAGGTCAGAACCTGGTTAATCTGATCCTAGAACTTTCTAAAGAAAAGGACATTATCCCAGAAGTCCAGGCTGGTGCCTGGGTTTTGCTTTCCCTTCCCACTTTCATTGCCCTGTCTATACTCAGGATGGTCACATGAGCACTGGTTCAGTGGTCCATGGAAGGTAATGGAATTGTGTTAGTTTTCGAATTCTTTACCCCAAAGACATATGTGATCCCCTATTGCAGCCCTGAAGGAGATGTGACCCTGCAGTGCTGGGCCCTGGACTTCTACCCTAAGGAGATCACCCTGACCTGGCAGTGGGATGGGGAGGACCAGACCCAGGACTTGGAGCTTGTGGAGACCAGGCCTGCAGGGGATGGAAACTTCCAGAAGTGGGCAGTTGTGGTGGTGTTTTCTGGAGAAGAGCAGAGATACACATGCCATGTGCATCTTGAGGGGCTGCCTGAGCCCCTCACACTGAGATAGTGTAAGGAGGGGAAGGAGGGCACAGAGACTCTTTTCAGGGAAAGCATTTTTAGGGCTCAAGACTGAGAGCTGGGAACAGGGCCCCTCACCTCTTTTCCTTTCCTTTCCTAGAGGTGCCTCATCAGCATACAATCCCTGTTGTTGGAATTCATATTGGCCGCTTCTCCTTTTAGTTGTGTTTGCCACTGTGAGTGGAAGAGCTCAGATAAAAAGAAGTGAAATCTGAATCTTCCTGGAAGGCTGAAATGGGGGAAGGGATAGAATGGTGGGGCATGACTGGGTTCTGGGGACTCTTTGAATTTGGATCTTTTGAATGAGTGATGTCCAGAATGTTGCCTCTTAGAGGCAACTTCCCTGAATGTGTTCATGATTCTGTTTTTTTCCTGTAGTGTTCTACAGCTGCCTCGTGTGGGACAGAACAATGCAATGTTTTTCTAAGTCTCCCATTTGTGGCTCCAAGAATCCCTGGATTCTTTTTCTACAAAGGCTCTGAATGTGTCTGAGTGCCTATTAGCAAAATATGACAAGGTAGAAAAATGAGCCCATCCCTGCTCACTGGGACCCCTATACCCGCACTGACCTGTGTTCCCTTCTGCACAACCTTTCTGTTCCAGCAGAAATAGGGCCAGGATGTTTCCACCCCTGGTTTAACTTTGTGTTGCATTGAGCTGCATCTTCTTATTTCACTATTGAAAATAAGAATCTGGATATGAATTTGTTTTTCAAATTCTTGCCCTGTGGAGAGATTAATGAGTTTGATAAAGAAGTGTAGGATTCCACAGTTGGTGAAAGAAAACAAATAGCGGTATTGAGAACCTTCCAGAATCCATGTACTTGCTGTGCTGAGTCTGTTGCAGTGGGCATAGGAGAAGGCTGCGAGGAACTGCATATGGACAGAGTTATAGCTAGTCAATGCTCAGTCATCTGTGGACTTTGATGGTGACACTCAATGACTGGTTCATCTTTGCTGATCCTCTGTCCCTTTGTAGAGCCTTGCCCACCAAGACCTGTGATTACAGGGACTCAAACATTGCTTGGGCCTTGTCCTGTGTCCAGGACCACAGGCAGGAAGAGTTTTGTGTGGCTGGGTCAGCTTGGCTCAGGCCTGAATCCAACCCTGAGCTCCCATTTTTTGGGTTTAATTTGTTTCTGTAGAGGATTGTGCCTGTTTTAATTCTTGTGAATGAGTTCTGGTCTCCTTCTCTTGGGCATCTAATTTAAATAGTTGGTGGAAAATTGAATCCATCTCCCTAGGAGTTTTTTTCTTCCTAAAGGTGCAAACGAAATGACGTGTTGTGCAGTGCAGGTGGGCCTGTGTGTGCGGAGGGAGGGAGGAAGAGCAGCTCTTATGAGAAGAGCCAGGCAGCCTGGACTTCTGTGTGAGAGGACTTTGTGCTCTGGCTGCCACAGAGCAGCCTTTGGCTGAGGTTCAATTAATAAAGATGGGGTCTCTAGAAGAGGGAGGTGCTCCACAGTGACCATTTGTTCAACTGACACTTGTCATGTGTCAGATATGTTACATCATTTCTGCAGCTGGGAAACATGAGCAAAATAAAAACAGACAATTGTCATCCCCGAGGAGCACATGTCCTAGTGGTTAGAGGTGGAGGATGTAAGTATTCATGGTAGGAGGTGGCAAGTGTTACAGGGAAGGTGATCTAGAGTGGTGTGGGACAGGGAAGAAGGCTGTGTGCTAGGGTGGGCAGTGTGGGCATCATGAAGAAGGTGAGATTTGAGGAATGACTTGGGTACATGAGGTAATTAGCTATGAGGATGCCTGGAGGAAGTTCTTTGTAGGCTGGGGGAAGCTGTACTATGGATAGGGCAGGTGTCTGTGTGTGTGTGTAGAAGAGAAGAGAGAAAGATTGTGATGTCAGAGGGCCTTTCAGATCCTGTAACCTGAGGGTCCTAGAGAGCTTGGGCTTCATTCCGGCTCTTAAAGATGCCTTGTCATAAAATGAAGAATATGAACAATGACAGATGCTGGAGAGGCTGTGGGGAAAGAGGAACATTGTCATATTACTGGTGGGACTGCAAACTGGTTTAGCCACTCTGGAAAGCAGTGTGGAGACTCCTCAAAACATTAGGGCTGGAACCATGTTATGACCCAGCTATCCCACTTCTGGGTATTTTCCCAAAAGAGTTAGAATGAGCATATTATGGAGATACAGCTTCATAAATGTTTATAGCTCAATTTACTATAGCTAGGCTATGGAACCAATCCAGATGCCCCTCACTCCATGAGTGGATTCAAAAACTTTGGTACACATATACAATGGAATACTACTCAGCCATTAGAGAAAACGATATTTTGGCTTTTGAAGCCAAATGGATGGAGTTGGAAAAAATTATGCTAAGTGAAGTATCCCAATCTCAGAGACTCAAGGGCCGAATGTTTTTCTCTCATTTGTGGAAGCTAGAATACATCTGGAAACAGTATGTTAGATGGTTAAGCTAATAATAACCTCAAAATGTGTGAATTTTTACACACACAGGGGGATCATTGCCTAGGATACCTGGAGGCATAGGGAGAGGAGCAGGGAGGGGGGAGTGATTAGGAAGGACATCTAGGAGACTGGAAGGAGGGAGTATGGGGGAATCAACTCAGAAGGAGATCTTTGACCTCCACGAGAAGTCCATTTAACACAGGGGTTCTTTTGGGGGAAACATAGAACCATGGGGAACCCAAGGGGGGAAAACATGACATGGTATCATCCTTGGCTCACTATGTAAATATACATTTGTTCTTGATTGTTTCACAATGATTCCCCCTCAATTGTAACTCCATATTCAACTAATTAAAAAAAGAAAAGAAAAAAAAGATGCCTTGTCATGTGAACTCCCTTCACAGCCAAAGAAGTGGGCCATAGCCCACTGTGCTCAGGCATCTGTGCTCAGGCATCTCTGCTCCTATGGTACTTTCCCTTCCTCTGAAATAGCTGGCTTGATGAAGGGTGCCATGACCTTTTGAAGACTCTATGGCAGTTCCAGCCACGTGGGGACACCTTGCAGGGCTGGGGTGAGGTCCCTCAGGAGGCTGCTCTGAACTAATGTCTAGAATGTGGTGTTGTTTCCCACGCAGCCTGGATTTGTGGGTCCAGGAATCAAGGGGTGGGAATGAGAGTGGCAGCTCTATGATCCCCTCTAGCAAAGCATATACCCTGCTGGCTTGGAGGTCTTAGTTTCACAGAAGAAACATTTCCACCAAGAGACAAAAATGATTCCATTAATCAGAAGGGACAACTGTCACTGGCCACATTGGGCTTTTCTTGCCTTGAATCAACAGCCAAAGGGCTGAGTTACCTTGTTGGCTGGAGTGATGGAACCTAACAGCCAGGCATTATGGGACAGCTGCTCCACAAGGAGGGAAGGAAGGGAATGTCTGGAATACAGGGGTCCCTTAGGGTACCTCTTAGTGTTACCATCCCCTGCGATTTATGTCCATGCAAAACTACATCAACCCAACCCAGGCAGGACTAGGAGTGGCCAGGACCCTTCAGGAATGAAAGTTGGTGTCACCACACCAGGAAAAGTGCTACAGCCAACTTAGCTGCTTGCTGAGTTGAAGGGAATATGGAATGGGAGGTGGAAGAAGGTAGTTATGAGTACCAGCTATAACACATGACCTATTTCAAGAGGACTGTAATTTTCATAGGTATTTCATCCTTATTTTATTATAAATACATTTACGGATATGTTATTTATTAATCACATGTACTAATTTTCTTCAGACTCACCATTTTATATGTAACAAAAGTGATATTGACTATCACAATATTAAGTATTGTTAAGTTTATGTCCTAGTATTTTGAGATTTGAGATATCAAGGGGAGGAGAACAGGACATCACCGGACTCTGCATCCTCTCTAAGGAAAGGGATGGTGACTTTCAGTTGTATGCAGGAGATTCTACATGTTAGGTGGAAGCACTCATTATCATAATGAGTATAGATTGAAGAAAATTCAGATTTTTCTAACTGAAAAGCAATCTGCAAGTATTTTTTTTAAAGAGAGAGGGACAGTGAGAGAGACAGAGAAAGAGAGAAACAACTTTATTTAGTTTTTCACATGACCTTCGTTGCTCCAACACTTAGTTGTATACGTGGTGCTGGGGCTTGAACCCGGGTCCTCGTGCTTGCCAGGCAAGCCCCGAAACCGCTGAGCCACCACTCCAGCCCATTTTTTTTTTTTAAAGAGAGAGGGACAGTGGGAGTGAGAGAAAAAGAATCAATTTTATTTAGTTTTTCATGTGGCTTTCATTGCTCCAACACTTAGTTGTGTATGTGGTACTGGGGTTTGAACTAGTGTCCTCACGTGCCAGGCAAGCACCATAACTGCCAAGTCACTTCTCCAGCCCCCAATCTGCAAGTATTTTTGAAGATGATGTTTGACCATGAAAATTGGCATTTTGGGCATTTTTTTAGAGAGAGAGAGAGAGAGAAAATCAATTTTGTTTATTTTATTATCAGGCCTTTGCTTCCCCAACACTTATTGTGTATGTGGTGCTAGGGTTTGAACCCCAGTCCTCATACCTTTTGGCAATCCAACTACTGAGCCACCTCTCTAGCCTGTTTTGGGCATTGCTAACAAAGTAAAATGAATTTCATAGGAAAAACAAACATTGTTCAAGGAATTATTGTGACTACACTGAAGTTTTGGATCTATGTGATTAGCTACCATTACATTTTCAACTATATTGCAAGTTATTGAAAAGAAAGTTTTAAAAAAAGGCATTTGTAAGAAAAATTCAGTGTGCATCTCCTCTCTCTGTCTTATATATTTTTTTTCTTTTTTTTTTTTTCAGGGCTGACGACCAAACTATGGGCCTTGCGCATGCTAGGCAAGCGCTCTGCCACTGAGCTAAATCCCCAACCCTTACCTTTTTTTTTTTTTAAAGAGGGACAGTGAGAGAGAAAGAGAGAATCAATTTTATTTAGTTTTTCATGTGGCTTTTGTTGCTTTGACACTTGGTTGTGCACAAGGTGCTTGATTCAAAACTGCATCCTCTGCATACCAGGTAAGTGCTGTAACCGCTGAGCCTCCTGTACAGTCCCTCTCTGCCTTAAACTTTGTAATAAACTTTCCAAAACAGAAGTCTAAAGCATTTAAGAAAAATGATTAGACATAAAAGCATTTGATTTACACAACTTTGGAACAATGTTTGATTGCAGTTTTCGTTGTAACAGGTATGCAAATTCTTTGATGCTCCTTCTGTGCAGAGGTGGGTAAAGCGTCTTCTCTCTTAGGGTGCAGCCTGGACCAGCTGACTCACCTCTGCCTGAAGGAGTGAGGCTGTTGTAATGGGCTGTGGCTCTGGGTGTAGGACACTGAGCATGTTGCAGCTTCTGTCTTGCTTCTCTGTCCCTCTGGCTTTGGGGAGGCCTGTGGACAGGTCTATGGACAAAGGAATGGAGGCCTCCCGGGGACCAGCCAGCAAGGCCACTTCTAACAGCCATATGCAGGAACCATGTTCCCTAGAAACTCCCAGAGCCAGTCAGGTCCTCAGAGGACTATGACGTTAGAGGATGGGACTATGACCTTGTGACGTTGCGAGAGACCCTACATTAGAAGAATTCTTCTCCTGGATTCCTGACCATCACAAGTTGTAGTAGATAATGAATGTTCTATGTCTTCAGTTGCTAAGGTTTGGGTAGGCTGTTATGTAGTAGTAAATAAATAATATAGATCCTAAAGAAAGATTGAATTACTGCACTTTAATTTTTACTTACTTTAGGGGTTGGGGATTTAGCTCAGTGGCAGAGCAGGGGTTGGGGATTTAGCTCAGTGGCAGAGCACTTGCCTAGCATGCGCTAAGGCCCCAAGTTCGGTCCTCAGCCCTGAAAAAAAGAAAAAAAAGTGTAATTTTTACTTACTTTAATGATAATAAACATGAGCCAGATTGGTGGCACACGCTTGTAATCCCAACTACCCAGGAAGCCAAGGCAGGAGGATAGCAAATCCGAGACCAGCCTAGGCAATTTAGCAAGACTCTGTCTCAGAATAAAAATAAAAAGGACTGAGTGTGAATAACTCATAAGAACAGGCAATGCATGAAGGGTATTTTCACTGTGTCGAATGCTTGCAGCTTTGAGAGAGTTTTAGTAGTGCTGGTTGAAATATACAGTAACAACTTGTACTTTCACACAATTTCAGTAATCCAAGGTTAACTAAGGTCTGAAAATTTGTGTTGAAAATTTCAGAAATAAACATAAGTTTTAAAATTTGTATTTTTCTGAATTGCAAGATGAAATACTTGGCCAGTCTCTCTGTCCTGTCTGGGATATGAATCATCCTTTGTCCAGCATATCCATGTTGTGTACACTACACACCCCTGAGACATTTAGTTTCTAATTTTGTTATCAGATCAACTGTCCCACAATGCCTACATCATTCATCTCTCTTATCAGTAGGCACTGTCTCATCTCATATCACTGAAAAAGTTTAAGTACAGTACAGTTAGATATTTTAGAGTGAGATTATAAGTCACATAACTTCTACAAGAGCATATTGCTTATAATTATACTTTATTAACTTGCTGTTAATCTCTTATTGTGCTTAATTCATAAGTTTAATATGTATCATAGGTATACATGTAAAGTATAGGAAGACATAGTATAGAAGGTTTGGTACTATGGGGTCTCGGAATCTATTTCCTATGGAAAGGGGTGACTATGATATTGAGGCTATGTCCTAGACTCACACAGATAAACTCAGGGCTATGGGACCAAGATAATTATAAAAACAAAATCCAAAAACAAAATAAAACAAAACAAAAAATACCTGAATTCACGGATGCATTTTTCTGGGAAAGTGAAACACAGGAGCTCTGTGGATCTAATTGCAATGCTGTTTAGACTCATTTATGTATAAAGGGACCAAAATCATTTAAAAAAATTTTTGGACACCTCTCATTTTATTCACATAACAATCTGATCACATGTGGTCCAAGAATACTCAAGCAATAAATCAAATATAATCAGATGTTAAAGATTGGTCTTCAAACATTATAGCCAATGATGCCATGCTTGCCTATGATAAAACCTCATCCATACCTTAGTGGCCACCAAACCATTCAGTACAGCTTCTTAACTGTGACTGAAGTTACCAGTTTGAGCCTTATTGTCTATTTTTTTTCAGGCTTTGAATAGTTGAAGGGATCTCAGCAGGAGTTGGAGGAAACTCAACCTTAGTATAATGCCAAAATGTAAGCCACAGCAGCACTCACCAGTGCCTGGGTCTTCTCCAGAGGTTACAAGCGAATTGGGGCCCTGATTCAAGGGTAGAAGGTCTGTCACCCTGAAAGGCCAGCTGAATGTCATTGTCCCCCATCACTTCTTTTACAGATTAGATTCCTGACCATATTGGGGTTAGCAATCTGTGCTGCCCACTGGAATTAATAAACGATAATGAACCTGTTCTTTTCTAGGTTTAAAAAGAAAACCCCTGGGGCCTGAGCCATGGCTCAGCGGTTACAGTGCTTGCCTGGCATGCAGGAGGATGGGGTTTGAGGCCCAGCACCATGTACAAAAGAAGTTGTTGGAGCAACAAAGCCCACATGAAAAAATAAATAAAATTGATTCTCTCTGTCTCTCTCACTGTTCGTCTTTCTTGAAAAAAAAAAATATCCCTATTTCTCCACTCCATTCCCTGCCCAGGCACACCTTCTAAGTGTTCACTTCTAAGAGTTGGGGTACAACTCAGAGATAGGGAATTCAGGAATACAAGAGGAGGAAGAGTGGCTGAGCCCTTTCTGAAGGTCTCTGGCGATTTCCTCAGACAGCCTTTGGGCCAAAAGTCAGGGAGACTAGGTGACAAAGAGCACTTTGCCTGGATTAAGGCCAAGTCTAAGGTGTTAGTGCTCTCAAGGTCTCAGGTTCAAGGGAGGTATCTAGAGACGGGAAGCTGAGACTTGGGGTCCCTATCTCCCTGGAATTTTACATCTCCTTTTCTCAACCCTTGTCAGGTCCTGCATATGGGACACTCGTGAGGTGGCTCGGGATCTCACTTCCATTGCGCTTCGGGTTCTTAGAGAAGCCAATCAGCGTAGCCGCGGTTCCCGGTTACGTAAGGCTGAGCAGACTCCCTAGGGACTAGGATTTTCCCAAATGCGGAGAATGGGGTTCCTGATGCCCCGGACCCTCCTCCTACTGCTCTCAGGGGCCTTGTTCCTCACCCAGATCTGGGCGGGTGATTGCGGGGTAGGTAGTGAAACGACCTCTGTTGGGAGAAGAACGGGGACCGCCCGGCGGAGTCGCAGGACCCCCCTGGCAGATTCCCCTCCCCACCTTGGTCACTCCTGTGCGGATCCTTTCCCGGTTTCCCGCCCTCTCGTCTCGCATCTAAGTCTCGCTCTACCAGTACTATTTTTGTCTCTTAGAGCCCTCGTGCGCCTTGCGGTCCTCCGGGTCCCGGCTCGGGGAGCAGGGTCAAGGAGGGTCTCAGTCGCGACCCGCTCCCAGGCTCCCACTCCTTGAAGTATGTGTACATCTCGGTGTCCAGCCGGGCCGCGGGGAGCCCCGGTACTTGGAGGTTGACTACCGGGACGCGCGCTGGGACAGCTACGCAGCGAATCCGAGGACGCAGACGCGAGCGCCGTGGGCCGGGCAGGTGTGGCCCGAGGACTGGGACGAGCAGACGCGGAATGCAAAGACCAACACGCAGATTTACCGAAGACCCTTAAAAACCTTCTCGGCTACTACAACCAGAGCGAGAGCGGCGAATCACGCCGGGTTCGGGTCAGAGGTCACGATCTTCCACATCCCCCAAAGACGGGTTCAAGTTGCCCTGGGTCCACAGGTCCGAGGTCAACCCCCCTTCCCACCCGGCTGAGGAATTCGCCGAGACCCTTCGTCCGGGAGGGCCCGCAAGGACTGTAACCCGGTTACATTTTTAGTTTATGTCAAAATTCCCGCGGGTTGGCCTGGGAGGGGGCGGGTCTGACGGAGGGGACCGGGCCAGGCTTTCACGCCTTTAGTTCCAAGTTTGGCTGCGAAGTACGTGGTCACCTCCTCCGTGGGCACAAGCAGCACGACTATGGTGGTGAAGATTGCCTCTCCCTGGACGACGACCCGCTCCTGGACCGCGGCGGACGCGCCGGCTGAGATCACCAGGAGCAAAAATTTGAGGCATCAGCATCGGGTGAGGAAGAGGGATGGCCTACCTGGAGGACAGGGGCGTGGAGTTGCTCCTGAGACGCTAGGAGAATGGGAAGAGGACACTGCAGCGCAGAAGGTACAAGGTGCCACAAGACAATTTCCCCATGTGTTGGGTGGGTCTGGCGTCTCCCTAGGAGGGGAGGAAAATGGGATACTAGCTAGAATACTGCTTTTATATAACTTGGGGAGAGGTCGAATGCTCCTGAGTTTTTGGGATTCAGTAGCAGAGAGTGACTTGCCCCAGGGCCCACTTGGTCTTCTTTCAGGACATTTAGGAATCTGTGGCTGGATGGAGAGAGAAGATCCTTTAAATAAACGATCAGCGATCAGCGGTTCCCTTTGATTCTGGCAACAGATTGTGAACTATGACCTTCTCCAGGCCTCCTTCTCAATGTCTTTGGAGGTCTGACTGCAGTTATTTTGAGGCTCAGCTTCCTCCACCCACTCAGGACCAGAAGTTCCTTTTCTGTCCCTTAGATACCTAAAGCCCTAATCTGTGCAAATTCTACACTTTCTTTCTTTTTTTTAAAGAGAGAGGGACAGTGAGAGACAGAGAAAGAGAGAAACAATTTTATTTAGTTTTTCACATGGCCTTAGTTGCTCCAACACTTAGTTGTGTACCTGGTGCTGGGATTTGAACCCAGGTCCTCGTGCTTGCCAGGCAAGCGCCAAAACCGCTGAGCCACCGCTCCAGCCCCAAATTCTACACTTTCTAAGGAATAGATTATCTCCCATGTCTGTATGGGTTTTTTGTAGTTGTTGTCTGTTTGTATTTGGCTTATAAACATATCTGTTAGGTAGAACCTGGCCCAGACAATGCCATTTTGAAATATTTCCTTCATCTTAGAACAAGACCCACCTATCCCTAAACCCATCACCCACCTAATCCTAAACCCAGGACCCATCTACAATACCCCCACCATCTCGCAAAGAAACTTCAAATACTCCATCACCATAAGAAAGGACCCTTCCATGACAACTCTGGGCAACATCAGGATCCTCTTTTCACACCCTGTATATCTACCCCTAGTTTGTAAGTGGACACAGGGTCCCAGGCTGCACTGGCCACCTCCTCTGTAGGTTTCTCTGGAATCAACCTGTGTTACTGTTGAGCTGCCACTCTCTTCTCTCTCTTTATTTCCTTCATTCGCTTCTTTCCTTATAACATCTTTTCCTGTAGAAAACACAGTGAAGTCTAACAAACAGTTGGTATAGTTTCCCCAGGAAAGTTTGAAACTGTCTCTCAAATTAATGTAGTAAATTTCCATTTTCAACAGTTTCTTCAGAAGTCTATGGTTTGAGGTGTCTGGGCAAGGATAGTCCAATCCCACAGTCGTTTAGGGATGTAGGTTTCTTGCATCTTGTTGTTCTTTCAGATCTAGGGCCTTATCTTTGTCTGCATGGTCAAGCTGAGTCTTAAGCACAACAGCATGAGAAGCAGTAGCACTTCCAAGTAATGTTAAGTTGGCTACTTCACTTCTGTTTGTGTTCAGTTGGTGATAGCAGTCACGTGACCTCAAGTGGTGGTCAGGAAATACAGTATTAGCTGAGCAGGTGTGGCTTAGTGTTTGGGTTTTGTACTCCCCTATTGCAGCTGTCTTGTCAGCTCTCAGGATGGACACTTGAGTGATGGTGGAGTGACCCATGGAGAGTTTTGTCACTCTTATCAGACTCCCTGAAAACACATGTTACTCACCCCTCCAGCCCTAAAAGAGCTGTCATTCTGAGGTGCTGGGCCCCTTAGGGTAGAACCCTAAGGAGATCACCCTGGCCTGGCAGTGAGATGGGGAGGACCAGATCCAGGCATGGAGCTTGTGGAGACCAGGCCTGCAGGGGATGGAATCTTCCAGAAGTGGGCAGCTGTGGTGGTACCTTCAAGGGAAGAGCAGAGATACATGTGCCTTGTGCATCATGAGGGACGGTTTAAGCCACTCACCCTGAGATGGGGTAAGGAGGCGATAAGGGCACAGAGTGTGTTGTTAGGGAAAGCAGGAGCCATTCTGGAGCCCCTCACAAACGTCAGGGCTGAAAGCTGGGGGTTATAGCATCTTCCCTTCCCTTTCATTCTCTTACTTTCCCAGAGCCAACTCCTCAGCCTTCAATCAGTGCTGTTCTGAGTGTCTTTGTAGCTGTGGTCGTAGGCACTCTGGTGATTTTTATGATGATAAGGAAGAATGCAGGTAAGGGAGGGGCTGAGTTTTCTTGCTTCAGGCCCCAGTGTGCCCTTCCTCATTAATAGGAAGTACCATCCACACACATATTTATGCAGCCTGGGGCTATTTGCTGACATTCTAATATAAAGTACATGGAAGACCAAGGACAGATTTTTCACCCTGATGGTGATTGTGATGGGGACCTGATACCCAGCAGTCAGAGGTCAGAAAAGAAGGTCCCTGCTGAGACAGACTTCCAGGAGATTGTTTCTTTCAGTCTCTGTGATCTCTTTTCCCCTTGCCTCTTGATCATTTCCTGGTCTGCAGTCACTATTCTAGAAACATCTTTGGGGGTTGGTATTAGGGCTTCCTCCAGTCCTTCATGGCCCTGCCTCCTCTCTGGGCTTTCACAAATTGTTTTCTTCTCACAGGTAGAAAAGGTGGGAGCTATGCTCAGACTCCAAGTAAGTATGGTGGAAGGGATGATCCTTAGGATTGTGTAGGCAGGAACCCGTGGGGAATATCATCCATCCCATAATGTTTCCTTTAGCTGAGTCTCTTCTGGCCTGACTTTATCTTGTTTTTCTATTCCAGGTAGGGGCAGTGTCCAGAGCTCATGATATGTCTTTCATAGCTTGTAAAGATGAGAACCTGCAAGAACTGATGTAGGAGAGGGGATGGGGCAGAGGAGTCCTGGGTTACAGGACTTTTTGAGTGGGTGAGGCCTTGTTCAGCACCTTGCCAATTATAGCTCCTGACCTGAATTTGTTCTTTTTTTTTTTTTTTTTTGGTTTTTCAAATAGCTTTTATTTTTCAAAAGTTAACATGTGCATTACAGGAAACAGCAAAGCACAAGCAAAGAGCAAAGTCATCCAGTCACAAGCAATTTAGCTGGACGTGTCCCTCCAGGTCATGCAGACACATATACACATCCCATTTTGTGTGATTGAGATCGTAGTGTGTATCATGCTTTCTCCCACATCATGAATAATCACCAATTCAAAATCCCAAAGCTATGTGAATATTTTTGATAACCAAGAATACACTACACCAACTCAATGTGTTAGGAAAAAAAATCCTTTTTTGGGGACAAAAATTTCACTGAAGACAGAATTGACAACAGGCCTCTAGATGGATATATTGGCAGAGTTACAACTGAAATGATACATTTCCTTAATGCTGGATTTAAAATGTGACACAGCAACAGAATACACCGAGCATGTTTCTAGGAGGGTTCATTATCAGATTTCTACTACTAAAATATTAGCAAGAACACATGTGCCCAGTGAACTGAAGTATTCCTATAGCACAGCCAGAAGATGCACAATCAGTGGCTCCCACGAAAATGTAAACTCTTGAGCGCTTGCTGCTATCTTTCCATGTGGGCTTCCTTCTGCCCCTCTGCCTAGTGAACATGTCCTGACGCACACTGCCCAGGCCAAGATGCATCTTCTCTATCAATTATAACAAAAGATATTTACAAGGTGGCTAATTTGCTAGCTCTACTTTTTATGATACACTGTCACCTCAGGACATCTAGAAAGCTTAGATGTTGTGAAATAAAGTATGAAGTTTGTGCACAATAAACACAACTACTTTACCAAAAAGCACATATAGATAGATCTGTGGTTATAATTGCAAACTCTTCTATCTAGGGAGATACTAACAAAGAGCCCTTCCCCTAACCCTTCCTCCTCTCCCTCTTTACCACTCCAGTGACTTAAATTCAGGACTATACCTAGCTCCAAGAGGTGGATTAACAAAGGTCACTCCCAGAAGACAGTTCTTCCCCAAAACAAAAGGATACTTATATAGGGATTATTTTGCTACTTCTAACAAACTTTGGGCATTAGGACTTATCCTTTAATACCCAGCAATATTAACTAAAATACATATATAACAATGGCTAGACAATATGAACTAATCTAAGGGGCATAGATCGTTCCTCTCTGCTTCTCCTCCCCTGCACCCACCACCCAGTGAAACTTCAACTTACACTGCAAGATATCAAGTTACAATTCCATTCCCCTAAATGGCAACCAACCATTGCTTGCTAGTAACAAAAAATACTTAAAGGGCATTATTTTAGCCCTCTACTTTTACCATGTGTTGTGCACTTTTAAACATATAGAAAGTCTAGATGTTTCCAACAAGGAATTAAGTCTCTGACTATACATACAGTAGCACTAAATAAACTGCACACACTTAACAAAGGCTAGACTTTGAACCAAAACAAAACAAAAAAACAAACAAACCTTGTTTTTCAAGGCTAGGATTTTATTTTATTTATTTATTTTTTTGATCAGATCAAATTAACTTCAATTGTACAAGTCTTCACAACACTCACCCAGACTTTATAGTAGTTCATTCTATCATCTCATCCCACATTAAAATTATAATAGGAAAACTAAGTTTGTGATCTACTATGTACAAAAATATGAAATTACTGAAAACTTTCATAACTGATCCACGACAGAGAAATAAACATATGATGAGGGATGAAATAAATTTTCAACAGATTCTCAAACACATCAATTTATCATATTCAACACAATTCAACTTCAATTTAGTCTCTTCTAACTTTACCGCCAAGGGCTAGGATTTTAAAGTGTCTTCCGAACCACAACATTCTGGCCTAGAACCCTTCCCCTTCTCATCTCTTATCAACCCTGGGGTCAGATATATACATTTGTAATGCTTAGAGATGACTTTAACAATTTTACTTCCTAAGTGGTTTTAAGAACAATCTTTCCTATGAATTTTAACACAAAGTGTACTCAATATGTTAGTTTACTAACTCTACTTTTATCATACACTGGCAACCTCTTTTAATATCTAGACAGACTAGATGTGGATTAGGCCTCATTTGTCCTTTATATACACTATTTACACAGCTTAGTAAAACAAAACTCACATACATAAGGGACAATGGTCAATCTTGCTTCACAGAAAAACACATTGGTATGAAGCCCTTTGGGGTATACTGGTTTATACTCCATATACTCCTCCCTCTCTGAACCAACACAAATATGTGCACTGTTCAGAGAAGTATTTTGATCATTCCGTTTCCAAAAGACAGTTATTTCATTATGAATTTTAACAAAAAGGCATCTACAAAATGTTCTATTTACTACCTCTACTTTTAACATGCTTTGTGCACTTCTAAACATCTAGAAAGACTAGATGTTTTGAATAAGGACTTAGTTTGTCCACTGTGTACATAGTAGTGTTGAATAAACTACACATGTGCAACAGTGGTTATAGCTGAACGCGTCTTTTCAGCAGGATCATTCCAGCCTAGACTCTTTCATTTCTTCCATTTTCTTCTCTCTTATGTCACATGTGTTATAGTTACATGTGTCACTCAGACATGTTACAATTCACTTCCCAAAGTCCTTCTCAGAAGACTGCCTTTCTATGAATTTTAACACAAAGTGTACAAAATGTGTTAGTTTACTAACTCTACTTTTGCCATACATTGGAAGCCTCTTTAATATCTAGAAACTAGATATCATAAAATTAGGACTCCTTTGACCAGTATATATACAATATATATACAGTACAGCAGAGTTAAAGGAAATGCACATTACAGGGCAACAGAGCAACTGGTAAAAAGATTTTCTAGCACATTGTAACAAAATACCTTTTGCAACTTCTTCCCTCCCACCTCCCTCAACCCAATGAATAAGTCCAGACAGTATTCTGTTCAGAGGTGATTTAACAATTCCAAACATAGTACTTCTTATCAGTTTTTCTTTAAGAGAGAAAGAGAGAGAGAGAATAAATTTTTATTGAGTTTTTCACATGGCTCTCATTGCTCCAACAGTTAGTTGTGTACATGGATGCTGGGGTTTGAACCCATGTACTTGCACATGCCAAGCAAGCGCCATAACCGCTGAGCCACCACTCCAGCCCCATTCTTATCAGTTTTTAAAAGCTATTTACAAAGTTTTATTCTACTACTTCTACTTTTAAATATATCAAGTACTTCTAAACATATAGAAGGACTAGATATTCTATATAAGAACTTGTCCACTATGCACACAGAACTGGCAAATGAAATTGCCCATGTAGCAATGGCTATAATCTGAGGTTATCTTCTAGCATGATGACCATTTTATCCTTGAACCTTTCCCTCTCCACTTCCTTCTACTTTCACTTCAGTGGACATGAACAGGCATATGCTTAGAGATGGCTGAACAAATTCACAACCAGAAATCATTTACAGAGGACAAGCTTTCCTATGAATTTCAACACAAAATATATAAAATGTGCTAATTTTGCTAATTACTTGGTCATACACTAGCAACCTCTTTAACATCTAGAGTCTAGATGTTGCAAAATTGGGACTCATTGGGACTATATACATAGCAAAACAAAATGCACAAAACATACAGAAAACTGATGTCTGAAAATGTCCAAGTGTGAACACACTAACATATTACCTTTCGCAATTGCTTCCCTCCCACCCCCTCCACATCACTGAACGCGTACAGACAGTACTATACTGCTCACAGAGGTGGCTTAACAGTTCCATTCCCAAAAGACAATATTTCATATGAATTTTAGCAAAAAGATATTTACAAAGTGGTATTTTACTACCTCTACATTTAACATACATCGGGCACTTCTAAACATCTAGACAGACTAGATGTTTCAAGTAAGGACTCAATTTGCCCACTATGTACATGACAGTTCAATATATGAGCATTCTGTCAGCATATTATAGCGATGTGGCTTCATCAATGTTTATAGCAGCTCAATTTACTATAGCTAGACTATGGAACCAACCCACATGCCCCTCACTTGATGAGTGGATACAAAAGCTTTGGTACATATATACTATGAAATACTACTCGGCCATTAGGGAGCATGATATGATGTCTTTTGAAATCAAATGGATGGAGATGGATAGAATTATGCTTAGTGAAGTCTCCCAATCTCAGAGACTCAAGGGCCGAATGGTTTCTCTCATCTGTTGATGCTAACATATTTGGGGAAGCAGTAGGACTGACGGCTAACCTCACAAAACTGCAAATTGAATGTCTTTCAGAACATTAGGGGGATGGCTCTA
>PVKS010003911.1:0-98710 GCA_004027875.1 Aplodontia rufa
CCCTCCCTCCGCCTGCTCTTTCTCTGGCTCTTTGGACTCCTTTCTTGCCTGGACACTTTGTCTCTCAACCTCATGGGCCTGCCTTGCAGCAATGGGATGTGGGTCTGGTCACAGTGGCCTGGGGGCTCAGGGACGTTCTGTGACCAGGCAGCTGCCCCACATCAGGAAGTCCCTGAGCACCCTGGCCAAGCGATGGGGAAAACAGTGACCTAAAGCCAGCCCAGCAAGGGGGCCCAGTGCCAGTGCCCTGCTGCTCTGCACCTCCCCACGGTGGTCCCAGGAGCTGCTGGCTGAGAGCACCCTCAGCAACTTCCTCCTGCACCCCACCTCTCTCTCTCTCACTCACACACACACACACACACACACACACACACACGTGCGCGCGCACACACTCACACTTTACTGAGGGGAAATCCACACATGACAGTAATCATCCAGTGACATTTAGCACACTGAGCAGTAACAGTGCTGGCTCCAAACCCCTCCCATCCCACAAAGAAAACCCTGGGCCTGGAGCAGCTCCTCCAGCCGCTCTCCCCATCTCTGCCGAGCCCCCTCAGTTTTGTGTCCCTGCATCATGGTGGTCCTCGGCCCAAGGCTGGCTTCTTTCACTTAGCTCTTCTTCCAGGTCCTTCCGCCATACATCCCTGTCACATCTACTCCTCCAGGTTGTGTGTCCCTCGTCTGACAGGGACTGCTCTGCTGCGCCCCCCCCTTCCGGTTCCTGACCAAGGCACTTCTAAGACAGGCGTCGTGATGGGCTCTACAGCTGCATCATTGTTCATTAATGCTTTTGTCTAAAAAGTCTCAAACTTCAGTGGGAACTTGAAAGAACTGCACAGGGGCATTGACCGGGTAGTGCCTGTGGCTCACCTTCCTCCACTCTTGGGGCACCACAGGCAGGGCACCTCCCAGCTCCGCCCCAAGAGGAATCTCAACAGGCACTTCCTGCTGGAGCCAACCCGGTCCTCACAGGGTCACAGCACCCTGCCACAGCAGGAGCACCTGGCTGCAGGAGGGCCCTGCTCCTTCCACCTAGCCTGCGTCTCCACCCATGGCCACCACGGCTCGGGCTCTTCTTTCCACTGTGGATCAGATTCGTCTGTCCTTTTAGAACTCTGTGTAAGGGCACTAATCCAGGCTTTCCCGCTGTGCCAGTCCTCCCTCAGCTTGGACCTGCAGACGCATCAATACTGTAGTTTGAACGATCGAGTGCTCATACTGTTAGCTGAGTTCCACGCAGTCGGAGCCTCTGTTCTCCAGAATCTGGGCTGTTATGAACAGAGCTAAAGCACTTTTATGACCATATCTTTTCACTTCTCTAAAAATTGCTGGGTGATAGAGTGGTTGTCTGTTTAGTTTTATAAGAAACTACCCAATGTTTACCCACAGTGGCACACACCTGTCATCCCAGCACCTGGGGAGGCTAAGGCAGGAGGATCCCAAGTTCCAGCACAGCTTGAGCAACTTACTTAGAAAGAGCCAACCTCAAAAATTTAAAAAACTGATTGGAGACGGAGCTCAGTGGTCGAGCACCCCTGGGCTCAACCTGCAGTAATGCAGGAGGAGGAAAGGACGGAGGGAGGAGGGGAGGGAGGGGAACCACCACATCTCCCTCCAAGGGTTCTTTTTTTCTTCTTTTGGTACCAGGGATTGAACCCAGGGGCACTTAATCACTTAGCCAAAACCACCCACCACATCCCCAGCTCTTTTTACTTTTTAGTTTGAAACGGGGTCTCACTAAGTTGTTGAGATTTCCTCCACTCACTGAACGTGGCGTACCTCTGTATTCGTTTGATTTCTTTCCACCTGTTTTGTCTGAGTACCTCTTTTATTATTAAAATCATACAATTTCATTGTAAAAAGGGGGGAGATCCATGTGAAGCAAGCACAGAGGCGCCTGTCAGAGTCTCCTACGTGCGCAGCTGCCAGCTGCTCAGGTCCCAGTGACGCTTCCTCTGTCCTCTTCAGTATGTGTAGCTTTGGTCCTGCAACACACCCATGTCACATCTTACGCTGGTGACCGCAGCATGTAGTGGCGGGCACTGCTGGCACCTGGCCTTGCCCTTGGTCTTCTCCAGATACTTCACAGCTGCCATGCCTGCATGGGGACCGCCACAGCCAGCCTCCCCTGCACAGGCAGCAGCCAGAAACATCGAGGCCCAGAGGCCAGGGAGCCACCCTCAAACTATGGGAGAGCCTCCTGCCTCACTCCCTCTGCGGGTGGCCGCAGTGGCTCCCCACAGTCTCTCTCCAGGTCCCAGGGGTATGGAGATGAGATCCCACCCAGATCCCCTTTGAGGGGCCCCTCCTCCCTCCAGGCTCACGACCATGGCCCACCAGGGCTTCTGGGGATCCCTGCCTCTTCTCAGGGGCGAGTCTCGCGGCTGATGAATTCCTTGGAGACACCAGCTCTGGTCTGCTAGTATCTGTCGGGTGTTTGTTGACATTTCCTTCTTAGGGGTTAGCTTTTGCTAGTCAGTTTTCCACCACTGAGCTCAAACACGTGACATAATGAGCTTCAAGGCAGAAGTGTGGTTAGAGCAGTTCCCGTCCTGTCCAGTGCCTCACCTACCTCACCGCAGGATAGCAGCGCCTTGTGGAAGCTGGGGAGGAAGGACAGGGAAAGGAAGAGCCAGGGGTCCCCCTCTCCTCTGGGGGCACACCTGGTGGCAAACCTCCTCCCCCAGGTCCCTGAAGCTTCCAGTACCTCCAAGCAGCACCTGACAGGGTCCAGGCCTTTTTTTTTTTTTTTTAAGAGAGAGGGACAGTGAGAGAGACAGAGAAAGAGAGAAACAACTTTATTGAGTTTTTCACATGGCCTTAGTTGCTCCAACACTTAGTTGTGTATGTGGTGCTGGGGTTCGAACCCGGGTCCTTGTGCTTGCCAGGCAAGCGCCGAACACCGCTGCACCACCGCTCCAGCCCCTAGGGTCCAGGCCTTTGATGTTGACACCAGTTTGGGGAACATTTAAGATACGAACTATACAACTTTCCTTTCCCCGTTCCTGTGATGGAACCTGTGTGAGTGGACCTCACTCCCTGGGCCTCACCCCAGCCCAACAGAGGGCATTTTCATACAGGGCTCTTCAGTAACTAGCATGACTTTTACAAAATGATTTTGCAACTGAGTGCAGTGGCACCGTCCTGTATTCCCAGCAACTTGGAGGCTGAGGCAGGAAGATCGTAATGTTCAAGGGCAGCCTCCATGACTTAGCGAGGCCCTGTCTCAAATTAAGATGAAAAGGGCTGGTGTGCAGCTCAGGGTAGGGTGCCCAGGGTTCCATCCCTAGTACCCACACCAAGCCAAGAAGAGAATCCTTTCCCAGAAGACTTTTTTTTTTTTTTTAAGAGACAGGGATGGTGAGAGAGAGAAGGAGAGAAACATATTTTTTCTTTAATTTAGTTTTTCACGTGGCTTTTGCCGCCCCAAGACTTCGCTGTGTACGTGATGCTGGGGTTTGAACCCATGTACTCACGCATACTGGACAAGCGTCGTAACCATCAAAAGCCCCTCACAGGGGCTGGAGCGGTGGCTTAGCGGTTTCAGCGCTTGCCTGGCAAGCGCAGGGACCCCGGTTCAAACCCCAGCACCACGTACACAACTGAGTGTTGGAGCAACTAAGGCCTTGTGAAAAACCGAATAAAGTTGTTTCTCTCTTTAAAAAAAAAAAAGCCCCTCACAGAAGATTAAAAAAAAGAAGAAGAAAGAAAGGGGGGACAGTAAGAGAGAGAAAGAGAGCAGCAATATTTGTTAATTTTTCATATGCCTTCCATTCCTCGTAGACTTTGTTGTGTACGTGGTGCTGGGGGTTGAACCTGTGTACTTGTGCATGCTGGGCAAGCACTGTAGCCACCAAGCCACCGCTCCAGCCCACCTCAGAAGATTTTCTTAAGGCTCTAAATACCCTCCCGAGAGCACTTAATCACTTGGGCGTTCTGAAGTGGCCCACATTTTCCAGGGAACCAGAACCCATTCTCAGTTCCTGTGCTGAGACAATGAAGCCCAAGAGGCTTTTTCCCATTGCCAGTGACTTGGGAAGATCAGGTGGCCTGGCTGCTCACGGACTCCTGTGCTCCTTGCATGGAGGTGCCACCCAGGGGCAGCGCAGCTCAGAGCCTCTGTGCCCAGGGTTGGTGGCCTTCCTGTCTCAGGTTTAGCAACTCCAGGCCAGGACGTGAGAGCCCAGAGCTCGGTGTAAGGCGGGCAGCAGCTCTGTGGGACCCACCCGCCCTGCGGCTGTGACACACTAACAGCCGACCTTAGGTGGCCCTGTGACAGCGCAAATGCGCCATCCCTCTGGCGGGAATGGCCACTCCCACATCCCAGCCGCAGGACACTGGGCCCCCTGTTGGTGGAAGGGTGCAGATGCTGCCTCTTGCCCTGGTGAGAAGGTGACCTGGAGCAGGTGGACCCTGCTGCCCTCTGCTGGGGGGCAAGGCTGTCTCCTACCGATGAGTGTTTGCCAGGCCCTCCCCAAGGGTTCCAGTCTGAGGCTTGAAGCGCCTAGTAAAGCCTGGCCACATGCCCGTGTGCAGCCTGTGGTCACTGTCCCTGCCTGCTCAAGGCCTTGTAGGCGACACTAAGTTGTGGGATATTCTTCCAGCACTGTGGCTCAACTTCTGCTCCTTCCTTTTATAAAAACGCGCCTTGCACTGGCTGAAGTCACATCTCTGTGCCCGCTTGGGTCCAGGCTGATGTGTCCGAGTTCCTCTTGTTTCTTCCAAATGCTGAGTGATTCTCTGCTGGAAGAACAAAGTGTCTGTCTGACTGCCCCAGGGGAGGGGTGATCCGTGTCCCCTGCTCTGACCATCATGATCAGGGCCACCGAGTGGGTCTTCCTGGGTGTCCCTGGGGTGGAGACTGACAGTCTCCAGTCGCTGGAGGACAGCCTCAGGCGAGGCGGCTCCTCCCACTTCAGTCCTCTGGCAGGGAAGGATGGGGACAGGACCGACCATCCTGCGCTGCTGAGGGTGTACCTGCCTCACCCGCTCTGCACAGCTGTCTTCCTGGGGACCTGAACCCACCCTCCCGGCTCTCAGCACCTGTCTGTTCCCATGAATCTTTGTCTTTTGCAGGAACTTTCCGGCAAGTGGGCCCAGCCCATGCTTATGCTAGTCATCCTGCTGACCCCGGCTGCTGCCACAGGACGGCCACCTCCCGAGTGCTGTGGTGTCCTGGGTTGGCTTCTCACTGTCTCTGGCTTCCTGGTGCTCTGCTCATGGGATCAACAGAGCCACAGGGCGTGTTCAGCAGAAAACGGCTCCCAGGATTTAAAGGGATCAAATGATTTAAACGCGGTCTTCTGTGCCCTTTCTTCCTTCTGGTGGTGCTGAGGACGGAACTCGGAGCTGTGCATGTGGTGGGCAAGTTCTCACCACTGAGCTACAGCTCAGCCCATTTTAAGAAACTTCATTTTGAGCAGTGTGGTGGCCACACCTGTGATTCCAGCAACTCAGGAGGCTGAGACAGGAGGATCGTAAGTTCAAAGCCAGCCTCAGCAACCAAGTGAGACCCCGTGCAACTTAGTGAGACCCTGTCTCGAAATTAAAAGGGCTGGGGATGTGCCTCAGTGGTTAAGTATCCCTGGATTAAATCTCCAGTACCAAAAAATAAAAATTCAGGGCTGGAGTGTTGGCTCAGCAGTTACAGTACTTGGCTGGCATGTACAAGGACGCAGGTTCGAACCCCAGCACCACGTACGCAGCGAAGTGTCAGAGCAATGAAAGCCACATGGAACACTAAATAAAATTGATTCTTTCTCTTTCTCACTGTCACTCTCTTTAAAAAAATAAAAATAAATAAAAATAACAATTCATTTTGAAACAGGGCATTGTTGGGGATATTACAGAAGAGACAGAGGTCAAGGAATGGACAGAGGCGGGGAGGTCCTGGACTCAGATGGGCCTTAACTCGCTGCACCAATATCCATGTGAGCGTGAGGGTGGGCAGAGCACTGGGCTCCGCTGACCCCACAGGAGGGGCCTTGGGATGGCACTGCCCCCCAGGCCTGGCCCCTTCCTCTCCCCTCCCCCAGCCTTTGCAAGGGCAGCTGAGCTGATCAGAGATGGCTTAATGCTCACTTTAAAGAAACACAAAGCTGGACTTGGTGGCGCTCGCCTGTAATCCCAGCAACTGGGAGCCACTCCCAGCACACGGGTAGTCAGCAGCAATTAGACTCCCTGTGATGGGGACGGGGCCCTGTGAATCCTGTGCCTCACACCTCTGGGAGCTCCAGCCACACCTGCGGCTCCACCCTGCTCACCAATCACAGCGCCCACAGTCATGTAGGGAACTTCAGGCCATGGAGCTGCGTACGTGCCTTGAGGCAGTTCAGTTCCTGGAAGGCAACTTAAAGGTCTATTGTCAGAGAGGATTGATTATCTTGTCTTTGTAGACTGACCTTCGCCCAAAACCAGGTGCGCATTCCTTTATGGCTGATATTCATCTCAATTTGAATGGCCTCTCCGGGCTATTGATGGTGGTCTGGTAAACTGTAAGCTGCTTGTAACTTCTAAGGTATGCAAAAGGCTGTGGATTTGGTTCTATATAAACTGCCTATAGTAAGAATAAAGAGAGACTTCTTGAAGAAACCACGGTGGTCGTTTGTTGCTTCGCCGGTCCAACGCGACAAATTGGTGGCCCGCATGGGGAAACAGCTGACTGAACAACACTAAGTTGGTGAGTTTGCTTACTGCCTGAGAACAGGGGATTGCAACATACTGCCACGACCAGGTACACACCGCTCTGACGGGGAAATAACGCATTGACGGGGATCGAACGCCGGCTTGCTGCCACCAGCAGGAATAAACCGCATTGACGGGGGATCACTTAAAGCGAGGCTCTAGAGGTAAAACTTTTATGTTAATTGTTATTGTCTTTCTTTGTATTTAGTCCTTGATTGCTGCTCTGTGAGTCCTGTTATTTGTGTGTAAGTGCAAGTGAGAGGAGAGGTACCATGGGTTTAGAACTGTCTAAACTCCAGCTGCAAAAAGCAGTCATGTTGTTATTGGAAGCCCAAGGAACTGCTGTGAGTCCTAGGACAGTTACTTCATTTGTCAAGGTAATTAAACAATCTTCTCGTTGGTTTTTGCAAACGGGTCTAAAAACATGTAAAAAGAGGTTTACAAAAGGTCCTAAGAAAAAAGGACCCGATATTATTCCCACTGCTGCTCTCTCTTTCTGGCGCCTCATCAAGGACACCTTATCTTCCTCGGAGGTTAAAGTGAAAGAGTATCTGGAAGAAACACATAAAGCCTGGGCTAGCTCTAATTCTGGTGCCAAAGATGTGTGCATGCTCCTTTACTAGAATAAATATGGCCATTTCATCTTTTGGATCTTGAGCTCAATATTACTGGTAAATTCACCTATTTTGTACACCTAAATATACCTCTCAGTCAGTCTTGTTTTATCTGAGAGTTTTAATTATGGTTTTTTTTGCTGCTGTCTTTATTCAAAAGTTCAATTTTTCCAAGGGTCTAAAAATCTATGTTTCCTGTTGTTTTGTGTGTGCGTGCGTGCGCGCTCCTGTCCTGTGTGTTTGTGTACATGTGCGTTATATGTGTGTTCCATATGGTACCAAATTAGCTTATAGATGAGCGCTCATAAATTAAGTTAAAAAAGAATGGATCCAAATGACTTTTAATTCAAGTGACTTAAGCATTTAAAAATAAAGGTTCAATCTAAATCATTTATGCATAAGAGTAAAGATGTGTTTAAGAATACTAGCTCACATGTTTTTTCTAGGTGGTCAATCAATAAAATGTTGATTTCCATAAATGTTTAGAGTGTAACATTAATTTCTTCTAGGATTTTTCTTCAATGGAAAAAGATGGCTTATATTTGTCTAATATCCTGAGGTTTCATGGATAACCTAAGTTTACAATAAAAACTAAATAATATAAATTTAACACAAATGAAATTAATTATATAAATGTGTTTGTTAGAGAAGACATCTGATAAATTAACAAAGTCAAAATGTTAAAACATTAACTGCTAAATAAATTTGAGTAATCTTGATTTAGTTTCTATGAGGTGATTTTTGGGTTTATTAAATGTGTTCTTATAAGTTTTATAAGGTAACATACATTTGGGTTTCTTAAATGTGCTTTTATAGATTGGAAACTAATAAGATATAATTTAAGATTGCTTCAATCTGGGTCTTCACTAAAAGCAAGGTTATTAAGAGTTAAAATTCTAACAACTTGATTCTATATAAAAAGAACAAAAGTTTCAATCGTGTATCAAAGTGCTATAAATAGCACACAAATTTGATCTTATTAAGAGGAGTAATTAGATTCAAATATTTTATAAGGATTGTTTCTAAATGTAAATTTAAAAAATCAACAACTAAAAAATCTAGGAAAAAATCGACAACTGAAAAAGATACACTGATAGATCAAAGTCTAATTCGTTAAGGTTTCTTTAAACATTGGCTTGCTTATCAAGGTGATTTCCTGTGTCTACCTGTTATATAGTTTAAGACAGACAAGTTAACTAAGGCAGACAAGTTAACCAAGTGCTGTCTTTTAAACGTTGTTCATTTTAAAACCGGCTTACATTTACTTTTAATGCATAGAGGCTTTATCATTAATGGGCTTAATGTATAAATCAGTCTGATCGCTGGTACTATTTCCTCTTGGCAATTTCATTTTGTATTTTTTAACTGTTTTGACTTAAATAGTATGACCTATAGTATTTCTCACCTTAAAGTAATTGAAAACATTAAAAATTTCATAACAATTATATCAAAATACAGATTTAAAAAAGGGTCAACAAACAACAACAAAAAAATAGAAAAAAAATATAGGCATGGACATATGCTTTGATATGAAAACTAAAATGAAACAAATCTTCCTGGACAAAGAAATGTTTATGAATAAAAAATATAGTATCTAAGTAAGTTGCAAAAGGTTTGTGAAAGGTAAATCTCAAAGGCTTGTGTGTTGTTAAGTTGACTATAATTGAAACAATTTAAAGTTATTTAAAGTTTCACTTAAGTTTAAACATTAATGTACTGTTATGAGCCAAAATCTAATGCTATGTGCTAAAGTAACAAAGGTTTCTTAAAACTTTGATCTGCTCTTATCAGGATAATTCCTTATAGTTTGTACCTGTTTTAAAAATTTTTTAAATGATTACTTTTTTTTTTTTTTAAAGAGAGAGGGACAGAGAGAGAGACAGAGAGAGAGACAGAGAGAGGGACAACTTTATTTAGTTTTTCACATGGCCTTAGTCGCTCCAATACTCAGTTGTGTACGTGGTGCTGGGGTTTGAACCCGGGTCCTCGTGCTTGCCAGGCAAGCGCCGAAACCGCTGAGCCACCGCTCCAGCCCTAAATGATTACTTCTTAACATGAAATGAGCAACTGTTTTTAGGTTATTGTAATATAACTGACACCTTGATATGTATAAATAATACTATATTCAAAAACTAGATGTCCATCTGAGCTTTGTTTGTCATGTACGTTTATAATATAAAAACTTCTGTACGATTACAGACAAAGTAATTAGCATACTCTCTTTTACACACTGTATTTCAAAACCTAGGTTATATCTGTTTACTTTAACTACAATATCTCTGTTCTACCCTAGATTGCTGGACAAATCTTTCAGCAAGTACTCAAGCTCAATTTGATAATCATCTCCTTTCTAATCCCTTATTGCATTTTTGGGCTAGGTATCCGGTGGTCTTTCCAAAATTCACCAGGACTACACCCATAAAGGATGCCACTTTAATATTTACTGATGGATCTGAGGATGGCACTGGAGCCATTACAGCCAATGGATCCACTCAAACCTTCCTGTTCCCAGTCCAATCTGCTCAACAGACAGAACTATTGACGGTTTTAACAGTTTTTTCAGGACATTTTGAACCCTTCAACCTGTTTTCAGATAGCATATATGTAATTAATGCTGTTCAGAGTCTCGAGCTGGCTGAACACATTGCTGTTCATTCTCCCATTCATCAGCATCTGCTACAGTTGCAACAATTAATCTAGGACAGAAAAAATCGCTTTTATATCACTCACATTTGTGCTCATTCTGGTCTCCCTGGTCCTCTTCCTCATGGCAATCATGTCACTGATCTTGCCACGCGCGATGTCCATATCTTTTCTGCACTGCAATCTGCTATTAATTTTCATAATCAATTTCATGTTAATTCCTCTACATTGTGTCATCGCTTTGCTATATCTAAGGAAGAAGCCAGACACATCGTCAAAAGCTGCACTAACTGTGTTACCTTTCTCCCTAAGGTGACTTATGGAGTCAACCCTAGAGGACTGCTACCTAATCATCTATGGCAAATGGATGTCACTCATCTTTCTGAATTTGGAAAATTGCAATTTATTCATGTTTCTATTGATACATTTTCAGGATTCATTATGGCCACACCTTTGTCTGGAGAAAAAACAAAGGATGTTATTATTTATTGCCTCTCAACATTTTCCATTCTAGGTGTACCTAAACAACTTAAGACTGATAACGGACCTGCCTATACTTCTAATACATTTAAAAATTTTGTGATAACTTTAATATTCAACATATTACAGGCATTCCTTACAACCCAACTGGACAAGACATTGTTGAAAGGGCTCATCTTACCATCAAGACTGTGTTAAATAAACAAAAGGGGGGGATAGGAGCAGTGTACAGAACACCCAAAGATAGGTTATCTGCTGTATTATTCACATTAAATTTTTTAAATTTGGATTCCAATAATAGATCAGCTACTGACAGATTTGCTGATCCACATCATAAGCCCAAGACATGGGCCATGTGGAAAGATATATTGACTGGTCAATGGAAAGGCCCAGATCCTGTATTGATCTGGAGCCGAGGCTCTGTTTGTATTTTTCCGCAGAATGCTTAAGGACCCATCTGGGTGCCAGAAAGGCTGACTCGAGCTAGCCGTGATCCGAGCTACAATGACGACACCCCAGACTCTTCTCCTTTGCTGCCTGTTGGTCCAGAGCTCAACAATGATGGAACAGAGGGACAACATCTGGATCCGACTAGCCAAGATAGCTAAAACAGACAACATCTGCATCAGACAGGATGTCCATATGGGACTCATCTTGGGATCCTGTTTGCTGCCTGTATGTTGTCCCTCCAACGAGATTAGAAACCTTACCTTCTTCTCACAAATCAACAAACCTGTCACTTATTTGGACTCTTACTTTTGGGGAAGCTCCTCTTTTCGACTTCCTAAGGACGCTATGCAGCTTATCACTCCTAATGTTGTAGTTTCTGAAAATGATACATGTGCTGAATATAAGAGTTGTACTTCTAAGTGTCTTGATGTAGGAAAAGACATTTATGTAACTGCACTAAACAAATTATATATGGCAATGCACACACTTCTTTACCTAAGGGGTGGTTTTACTCTTGTAGTAATTTTACCTTTAATTACATACTTGCTAATTTATCTGAGGGGACGCAATGTTGCCTTAGTCGGTTGACTGTATTTTTACCCTCAGTTGCAGATATATTGCCCCATCATCCTGCTGTTAGAGTTAAAAGAGGCCTCCCCTTAGCGGAAGATTGTGATGATAATGTACATCTTCTCTCTAAAGTTGAAGTAGATGCCTTGACGTTCTCCCTACTGGGCATCCCTGGTTTGGCGGTGGGAGCTTACAAGTTCCTTACTAAACTGGCTTGTGTCATGGCCAAAAACATTAACTATACTTCCACCGCATTGTCTCTCTTAAATGAGGAACAACATATATTACGACAAAAAATCTTAGATAATAGAGCTGCTATTGATTACCTTTTACTTCTCCATCACCAGGGTTGTCGGTCAGTAAAAAATATGTGTTGCTTTAACCTCTCTGACAACTCCCTCAGTATCTCTGAGGAAACTGATAAACTAAAAACCTTAACTACACACATCACCCAGGATACTGGTACTGAGATCCTGTTTGATTGGCTGACCTCGTGGCTCCCTAACTTCTCCTGGCTCAAGGAGTTGTTTTTGGGAATCGTATTTGCCTTGGCCTGTGTTCTTATTGTATGCATCGCTGGTCGATGTGTACTATACATCTTCCTGCACCCCTGGACACCCCATGGCAAGCAATGGACTGGTAGTCAATGACGGGTACAACTTGCACATGTGTTTATCAACCTAAGCCAGGGCGCGAAGATATAGAGGTATGTTGGGAACATGAGGTTCAGCTGGCTTGTAAGAGAATTGGTGGTAAACAACTCTAAGAGGTCCAGCTGGCTTGTAATTAGCAAATTGCCTGACCACATGACTAAGCTATTCGGCCACTCATTTGTTACAACTGGGGAAAGGTGTTTGCATTGTACCCTATTGGCTGTTGTAATGGATAAATAGAGTAGCAGCTAGTCAGGTAAAAAAAGCAGCCAAAGAAGAGAAGAAGCAGCCAGAGAAGGAGCAGCCAAAGGAGAAGCAGTAGCCAGAGAGGAGCAAGAAAGCAAGCAGCCGTGTTCTGAAGGAAGAGAGCACAGAAGCAGTCAGAGAAGCAGCAGCAGCAGCAGCAGCAGAGACGTCAGAGAGATCAGCAGCGGTAGAAGATGCAAGTCCCGTGTTCCAGCCGCCGGCGTTCGCCCCCTTGTTCCCGGCTCCCCAACCCTTCCTAACTCAGCCCCTCAGAGGATGGCCCAGCGTTGGGTCATTCTGCCCGTTCCTCGCTCTGGAGTGCAGCGGGGAGCGACTCCTCGCCCCATCCCCGCCCTAACTCGGCCCCTCGGAGGACGGCTCACTAGGTCGTTCTGCCTGCTTCTCGCACAGGAACGCTGAGGGGAGCGACCCCTCTTCCCCCCGTCCCCAGCCCTGTCCTGCCGGCACCCGGTTCCCAATGTCCTGCTGGCCCCCTGGGGAACGGCTAAGGTCCCCCGAGGCCGCTCCACCCGCTCCTCACTCCAGAACCCAGGGGGGAGTGACAGAGGTGTCGCTTCGTGACCCCATGATGGGTAAGAAAACACATGATTGCAGGCAACCTAAGCCAGGCACAGTCCCCTTGTCTTTATTAATATATTTAAGGGGGAACTGTAGGGAACATCAGGCCATGGAGCTGCGTACGTGTCTCGAGGCAGGTCAGTTCCTGGAAGGTAACTTAAAGGTCTATTGTCAGAGAGGATTGATTATCTTGTCTTTGTAGACTGACCTTCGCCCAAAACCAGGTGCGCATTCCTTTATGGCTGATATTCATCTCAATTTGAATGGCCTCTCCAGGCTATTGATGGTGGTCTGGCAAACTGTAAGCTGCTTGTAACTTCTAAGGTATGCAAAAGGCTGTGGATTTGGTTCTATATAAACTGCCTATAGTAAGAATAAAGAGAGACTTCTTGAAGAAACCACGGTGGTCATTTGTTGCTTCGCCGGTCGAACGCGACACAGTCACCTCATGGGGTGCAGCCTCCCAAGCTATCCATGGCACAGGGCCTAGATTGGAGGGGACGGGCAAAGGCCTCTTGAACAACGAATGAATGGCAAGGTGGAAGCTGGAGACGGCACTGCCCCCGCCACACAGAGCATCTCCCGCTGAGACCCATGAGTGGCCCAGCAGAGCCATGAGAAGCTTGAACCCCTGCATGGCCTCCAGCTCACTGCCCAGTGGCTCTGAGAAAAGAGCCATGCCAGGCAGCCACCCACCCACACCCAGAGAAACTTCTCCACCCACCTGGGGGCTATTGTGAGGACCAGCTGAGGGGTGGGCAGCAGGCCAAGGGAGGGACTGTCTGGGAAGAGTCGTGGTCTCTCTGTCTGCACACAACAGAGCAGTGTCCGCCAAACACCCGCGCAGATGTGACCATGGCAAAGGTGACTCCTGTTCCCTGATCCTGGAGAGCAGCAGCTGCCCCAGCTGGAGTTGGAGCGCCTGCCCCGGCTCAGACTCCCTGCGGGAGCAACGATGGACACTGGCAGTGGCTGGGAACTGCTCGCATCCCACACCTCCATGAAGAGGCAGCTCTGGTGAGTGGACGCTTGGCCACTGGGCCACTGCAGTGGTCTCCGATGAGCTGCCGCATCCGGAGGGACCACACTTCCCTTGGAGAGTGTGCTGGGAGGACACTGGCGGGGCAGTTCTTGGGGCCATTTGCCTGAGGAAGGTCTTCTAAAACTATGCTGGGTCATCTCAATACCCACGGGGGCTACTGCTGGCCCAGGGGGCCCAGCTGTGGCCTCTCCTGGCCCTGCCAGCAGGTGCTGACCTTGCCTGGATTTGGGCAGGTGTGTCCAGGGGACCCACCCCCAGCCCTTTCCAGCAGTGGCTGGGAGACCTACCAGGTCACACGGACCCTGCCCTTGGCAGACGAGCTGCAGCTGCCCCTCACCCCATTAAACGTAGTGTAGACTAGGGTGGGATGGTTCTCACCGAGCTCCACCAGCATCCCCATGGGCATTCTGCAAGAAGCCCACCCTAGCCCGCCTGGCACGGCAGGCTCAGCCAACAGTGCACCCTGAGGACACTAGGCTCAGCCATCCCACTGCCTCAGGGCCATGTGTCCTCAGCAGGCTTCCACCTTCCTTCCTTGTTGGTTTGGGTGTAGTAGAGTGGAGAACAGAATGTTCTGGAAGCTCCAAGGCTTTGAAAGTAAAACAGTGGCCTTCTCCAGCTGTCCCATCACGATGACCATGGTGAGGTCAGGCCACTGCCGGCCTCCAGCCAGGTGTCACTATGGGGAACAGAGGTGACCTGCAGTGTAGACACTGAGAAATGGGATCCAGTGAACTCGGTGAGGGGCTGTTAGCCTTGCCCTTTCCCAGGAGGTGGCCTCCCAGCTCCTCCTTCCCCTCATCCTCCTAACAACGGTGGGGCCATCTGCTGTGGCCTGGGTCTCAAGCAATGGACAGTGACCAGCCAGAGGGCTGTGTCCCAGACTCAATTCACCTTCACAGCCATAGGACAGGCACAGACACTCAATGCCTTGGCCGTTCAGAGACAGCAACTCTACGGTCCCCCAGGGACCTGATCTGGGTGAGGTGGGACAGAGAGACTCTACAAGGCCCTCCAAGAAGCTGGGCCTGCAGTACCGCAGTCCTTCTGTCCTTGAAAGTGTTCAGGAAGGAGAATTGCACCCACCGGCCTCCACCTGCTTCCAGCGGAGGCCTCTCCTGGCAGGAGCACGGCGCCCCCACCCCAGGCTCCCAGACCACGCAAAGACGCTCAGCAAGTTGGTGGTTCTGAGACAGGCTACAGAGTCCCATGGGACACAGCAACCCCAGCCAGGCACAGACTCCAAGAATGGAGAGCAGGGACCCCACAGGACCTCGGCAGTAAAGAGGAGGGGATTCTGATGCTCACTTCACTGTGGGAGCACCCTGACAACACTGGGCTCACCAACAGTGCACCCTGATGACACCGGGCTCAGCTGAAGCCCTGGGCAGAGGCCATGTGTGGGCTCCACTTCTGCACAAAGCCACGGAGGCAGAATGTGGGCCGGTGGCTGCAGGGGCTGGGAGGGAGGAGAAAAGCCTGCCAGAGGCGTGTGGTGAGTGGCAGATGGTCGAGTGGGGCATTTCACCACGAAACATGAAGGCCACCTGCAGTGGTCCCTAGTGGGGCCTAGGGCTGGGTGGGCTCATGGGTGAGCCTGGCCCAACACAGAGGAGGCCAGCAGTCCATCCCCAGCAAGGAAGAGAGAAAGGGAAGAGAGAAGAGGCCGGGCGGGAGGCGCTTGACCAGTGTGTGTCCCTCAGGTGGGGTCCCACCCCCTGTTCATCTGCCATGTGGCACCATAGTCGCAAGGTGAACAGCTTCACTACACGCTCCCGCCACAAGGTGCCATCTCACCACTAGCCCAAAGCCACGGGGCCAACTGACCACAGACTGAAACCGGGAACCAAAAGAAACTCTTCCTCTCAGTAACCTGCTCACTGAAGGTATCTGTGACAGCCATGGAAGGCTGACAAGCGCAGCAGCAAGAGTGAGCTACAGGAAGCCCACCTGACGATCACCCCATCACACATGCACGAACGGCAGTGACCACTCAGCCGGGGGGGGGGGGGTCTGATGGAGGAGGGAGGGCTCCCGGCCAGCTGTTCAGCACTGCTGCCAGGCCTGCGGGCGGCCACCTGAGTCTCCTGGGCCACACAATGGTTTTGTGTGGGGCTCAGACCTGGCTCTTCCAACAAAGCATCTGAGCACAGGCACCCACGCAGCCAGAAGGCTGCTCTGGGCTGCTGGTTGACCCTGACTGAGGCTCATCACCTGGTCCTGCCTGAAGGGTGACCTCTGCAGACTGCCACCAGCAGAGCTTCTGGCTTCCGGTGAAGTGCCCCCCTGGGTGCCCTTAGTTGGTGACTACACTGCAGCTGCTCCTGGTGGGTGAAGAATGGGCCCTGGCCCTCCCCTCTCCTCCCATGCCCTGCTGTGCCCTGGGCAGGAAGCCGCCTGCTGGGGAGTCTGGGTACATGCAGTAACCTTGTCTTTGGTTTGATGCTGATCAGTGCTGACCCTGGAAGGACACCACCCAGCTTTAGCCTTCCCACAGCCAGTGAGCAACACCCCTGCAGCAAACCTTCCAGAGCAAACCCACAAACCTGGGCCCACACCTGGCCACCACCTCTGGGCTCCCTCACTCAGGCCGCTGACCATCTGCCCTTCTCAGCTCAGGCAGACACTGGACACCAGGGACCGTTCCCGCACCCCGAAGCACCAGACACTAGGGACAATCCCTGCACCCCTAGGCACTGGACACCAGGAAGGTCCCCTCACCAGGGCAGTCCCTGCACCCTGAGTCACTGGACACCAGGACAGCCCCTGCACCCTGAGCCTGCCCATGCCCCACCTGCCGCCTCCCCTCTTCCTTCCCACAGCAACCACATGGGTCCTGCCCGCTCTCCCCGCTCCCTCTGCTGCTAGCAGACTCCAGTGTGATGGCTTGGGTCTGCACTACCTCCTAAAGGCTCATGTGCTGAAGGCTTGGTCCCCAGTGCACCCATGTTGGGCGTGGCTTTTGAAAAGTACTAGATGAGGATTGCAGTGGATTTGAGCCATCGCGGGATTCACAGCTGAGTGGACCACTGGAGGTGGTAGGAGGTGGGGCCCAGCTAAAGGAAGTGGGGCCTCGAGGACATGCCCTCAGGATGACATTTTGTTCAACAGCTCCTCCCTATCTGCAACCCAGTGTCCTGTCCCGAGCTCCACCACACCTTTCTACCCTGAAGCTGTCTCAGCATGGCCCAGCGATGGCGCCAAGTGATCATGGCTAAATCTGAAACCAGGAGCCCAAATCAGTCTTTCCTTGGCTGGGGTGCAGTTCAGGGGCATAGCGCTCACCTAGATGTGCGAGGCCCTGGGTTCCATCCGCAGCCCTGCAAGATTCCTCAGGTCCCTGTCACACGATGCAAAGCTGACTCATGGGGCTCCGCCTGGCTGCCCATGCACCCTGTGCTGCACCTTGGGATGGCATCCTCAGGCAGTGCCCTCCTTGCAGCTGCCCCCACTACTCCTGGAGAGTGAGAGGCCCAGGTCCAGCCCCTGTAGGTTGGCAGCTCAGCCACTGAGGGTGAGCACCCTGCATGGGGACAGTGGCAAGCTCCTCAGCACCACGTGCCCTGGTGGCCCGCAGAAGGTGACCCTGCGAGCTGTGCAAGGACACCCAACAAGGTTAGAGTGAAAGGTCAAGGCTGTGGCGGGCGCTGACCCTGACCGAGGAATGCGGGACTGAAGGAAGGGAGGGAGCCTAAGTTGTCAAGCTGTCCTGCCCTTCCCTTCTTCCTGTATCCTGGGAAGAGCGCTGCGGCTCTGGAAGGAAAGCGCTGCTCCTCAGTGAACAGAACAGGCCAAGTTCACGGTCAACTGTTACACAGAAGACCACAATCAACTAATCAACTTTATCCTCCTACAAACGCTTGGCTTTTGTCTTTTCTTTTTTTTTTTTAAGAGAAAGAGGGACAGTGAGAAAGAGAATCAATTTTATTTTTCATGTGGCTTTCATTGCTCTGACACTTAATTGTGATTGTGGTGCTGGGGTTCAAATTTGTGTCTTCACACATGCCAGGCGTGCACTGTAACTGCTGAGCCACTTCTCTAGCCCTAATGCTTGGCTTTTCAAACATAGCGCATTTCTAAAATCGTACAATAGTCAACAACACAGTAGAAACCTTGAAAATCGCAATTTCCTAAGACTTCTGTTTTTCTTTTCTTTTGTATTTCCCCCCAGTACTGGGGATTGAACCCAGGGTACTCTTTCAATGAACTACACCCCAGCCCTTTTTACTTTTTGAGACAGATTCTTGCTAAGCTGCCAAGGCTGGCCTTAAACTTGCAATCCTCCTGCCTCAGCCTCCCAAGTCACTGGGATTACATACATGCCTGCACCATGATATCTTCCATTTTCATGGAAGAATATACAACATCCCAAACACAGATAAAAGAACCATTTAGTAACCTGCCAGGCACCACCAGCAGCTTCAACCTGGGAACAGGGAGATGGGGAAGGAACTAGTCTTTGCACACGGCAAGCGCCCACCACTGAGCTCACCCTGGCCCACAGGCAGCTCAGCCACACACCCATCACAGGAACCAAATCCAGATCTAGGGCAGCCTGGCACCCGCGGAGCACTGGATCCAGCTTCCACATACTAGCTAAGCCCTAGAGAGTGCACCTTTATCCAGAGAGAAGTGCCTGCGCTGGACCAGAACTTTCTCCAAAGGGATTATCTCAAGAGGAAAAACAGCTGCAAAACGGCAAGACACCAGTGGGCCTTCAGCCACTGTCCACCTGTCCACCATGCAGGTGCACACCTGGGCCTGGCTTTCTTCAGGTGCGGCTCTTCCTGCACAGGGGAGGAGGGCAGGGGCCTGAAGGAGAGGCTGCAGACTCAGGGCAACTTAGGAAGTCCCGAAGAGGAAGGGGCAGCCAGGCCCAGAGGTGTCACTGGCTCCTTCCTGCATCAGGAATCAGACCTTAGGGAGAGGTGAAGACTTGGTTTCCTGCCTTGCCTGCCACCTGGTGGAGCCTGGAGGAGACAGGCCACCTCCACCTTCCCAAAGAACCATCCCCAGACTTCCTGAGGGCACTGGGTGTGGCCTCCTGCTGTGACACCCCCTGTGGGGTCAGTGGCCTAACCTAGCCTGACCTTACCCAGTGGGTGAGCGCAGCAGCTGTGGACTCTGGAAGCAGGTCTGTGGCACTGCAATCTCATGTGAGGGCAGGACTAAGGTGGAGCAGCTGGAGTCTGGGTGGTTCAGCTAAACTAATGTCTAATGTCACAATGCCTGCTTTCAACTTCATACACTCCTCAATTTGCATTAAAGCAGAATTTAATTTAATTATGATAACTAAAGAGGCCGACGCCTGCATCCAGCAGAGAGCTCAACCCCCAGGCAGGAGAGCAGGGCACCATGGGCACATCCCCTCCACACCAGGCACAAATGCACCAGGGAGGAGCAGAAATGCAGTCTGGAGGGTGGAGCTGAGGTCATGCTCAACAGGGCAGCTCAACAAGTCTGTCACAAAGCTCCTGGAGACCACAGGCTGCCCCAGGGGGCTGGAGGTAGGGACCTCCAGCAGTCCGTTCTGCAGAGCCTGCTCTGGGGCCAGACTCCCCCAGAGGCAAATGCTGGCACCGCGCCCTAGCAGGTCCCTGGCAGGAGGGGAGGCAGCCAGCAAGGGAAGAGGTGTGACTTCCTGTACGCTGGGCCAGGGCCTGGGCCCACTCCCTCCCACAGTGCAGCCCGGAGCCCCCTGAACCTCCACACCCGCCCCTGGGTGCAGGCAGGACTCCAGGTGAACGAGGGACTCGTGGACACATCCGTGTGCCAGCATGGGGACACGGCTCGTGGGGGTGGGCTCCTTACACAGCAGCTGGCTCTTCACTACCTGCTCCCTAACGTCACAGATCAGTGGACGCTAGGTAGGTGAGAGGGGCAGGCAGGTCGGAGGACAGAGGGCACAGCGATAGAGGTAACGACAGGCAGGCAGACAGCGGGGTGGAGACACGGGCAGGGAGGCAGGTGCAGGTGTTGGGATGAATGCATGGGCGTTATCTGGATAGGAGTGCACAGCTGTCTGCAGTGACCGCCCAGTGGACACAGTGCAGGAATCAGGAAGGGAAGCCAGCCAGCAGCTCAGTGGCCACCCTGGGCACTCGAGGGGACATCTCGAAACCCCCCAGGGAGCTGCTGTGGGACGACATGAGGTGTGGCTGCCACTGTCCTGCCTAGCCAGGTCCAGTTCAGAAGATACCCAGTCTGCCCTGAGAGCTAGTGATGCCTTTCAGAGCAATTTCCCAGCCAGTGCCCCAGGATCTCTGCTGCTCGTTCTCCTCGCAGTGGCTGTGGGGCCAGCCCCCCAGAGCCCTCACTCTGCACCAGGGGACCCTGCTCTTGGGCCCTCTGATCTCTTGTTGGGACACATGGCAATGGTAGGACCTCCCATCTGGAGTGTGGGTCTGAATCCTGTCTGGTGTTCGCCTTGGGACTTCCTAGGCCAGCAGAGAGGAATAATCCCCTTTTTCCAGGCCGTCAAAAAAGCAGTACATGCAAAGACGGGAGCTCCCTGAGATGCTGGTCAGCATTTCAGTCCCCGCTACTGGCAGGATTGTCCCCATATCCACTCTCCACCCTACAGTTGGAGTGGTTCAAAACCATCTTGGGGCTACAGCAGCGGCTCAGCAGTTACAGTGCTTGCCTGGCATGAGTAAGGACCCAGGTTCCAACCCACAACTAAGTGCTGGAGAAACAAAGGCCAGATGAAAAACTAAATAAAATTCTCTTCGTCTCTCTCCCTCTCTTCGTAACAAAACAAACTGGGTTAGAGTGGTGGCTCAGTGGTTACCACGCTTGCCTGGCATGCACAAGTATGTGGGCTTGAACCCCAGCACCATGCACACAACAGTGTTGGAGCAATGAAAGTCACATGAAAACTAAATTACAATTGTTTCTGTCTTTCTCCTCTCACTGTCCCTTAATCTTAAAAAACAAACAAACAAAAAAAGCAAACCATTCTGTCTGGGCCACTCCATGTGACATGCCCCAGCACCCAGGGCCCCGACCACCTGCTCCTCTGCCCTCCCCACTGCCCCAGCGCCACCTCAGCAGCTATGCTTCAAGCAAGGCAAGGGTTGGACTCCAAGCTGTCATTCCCGCCTGATCTGCAGAACCAGGTGGGAATGGAGCTGCCACCCTGTGCAGCTGCCGCTGGACTGCGGCTGGGCTCCTGCCTACTCGCACCTCTGTGCAGCGGAGGAGCACGGAGACCCTGAGATGGCCTCTGGCCAAATGACCCCGGAACGGACCATCTGGGCAGTGTGGCAGGCACAGCAGCGTGCTTGCCCCTCACGTGCTGCACTCAAGACGCAGCACGTACGAGGGGATCCTGGATACCAGGCCCCCACCCCCACCACTTACCCAGAGACCTGACAAGGCCGAAGGGGGGGGGGCCATGCAGTTGGGTACTCAGCTACCATGCTGGGTGAGAAGTGGTCCTCAGGGGAGGGTGGCCCTGCGTAGATACCAGAATCCAGCGGGATTTACAGGCTGTCTGCAGCAGGGCATCAAGGAGTCAAGGTGTATGCCAGGGTGGGCTGCCAAAGGAGCTAAGGGCACCCAGCAGAGCACTGCAGCCACCAGGGGCCTGGAGACCTTGGCCATGAGACACTTCAGGTAAGCTGGCAGAGGACCAGACACAAGTGAGGAAACAACCCTGAGGTGCCAGTCAGTGCCTGCATGCGCAGAAGAGCTGGGGAGATGCCAGGTGCAGCGCAAGCTCAGTGTGCATCAGCTGCAAGGCCCCGGCACCCAGGCTTCCGTCAGTCTTCTCTGTGGAGTATTTTTGGGTGAGATTAGCATCTCAGTCAGCAGATTTTTGGGAGCTAAACCTCCAAATGTGGGGACCTCAGCCAACTACCTGATGGTCTTTAGAGGGAAAATCTGAGGTCTCCTAGCTAGAGGGGATTCCACCTCCACATCCCCCGGTCTCACCCCAGCAGTCAGCTCCACCTGCCCTCACCCACGTTCCGGTGAGGACTGCACAGCATTTTATTTTATGGAAATGGGTGGTTCAGTTAGTCCCAGAGTCTGGATTTCTGGCTCAAGGTGATCACACACAGGAGTGCCCAGGACGGCTTCGGCGAAGTGGCAGAGGTGGAGGGCCCACACACCTCCCTGCTTCTTCCCCACAGGAACCCTGGCAGTGAGAGTCCTGCCCCAACCACCTTGGTGCAGACAAGGAGAGCCCGCAGGAGGCATGGCCACTGCTCGCCCTGCCCCGTCACTTCAGTGGCCGCCTCTTCTTCCTCCTCGGTTCCTGGGCACCACAGGGCTGCCTAGGTTCCTTCCTCCCGGGGGCCCCGCTCTGGTCGCCAGTCTCTGCACACACTGCCTTGGGGCTGTCCCTCCTGCAGCTCTTCTTCCTGATTCCCGAGCTCAGGTCTTGACTAGAGGCCTCCTCGCCTTGCCCTGCTGAGACAGCGGGTGACAGTTCACTCACGGGGATCCCTTGGCATGTTAGGGACACAGCACCCAAGCTCACCAGGGGACCCGTGAGAGTGTGGACAGCTAATTCTACCATCACCTGTGCACATGACAGGGAGGGGCAAGCTCAGAGCCAGGCCTCCAAAAAGACCAGTGAGAAGAGAACGGGATCAGGAGGACCAAGGGTGCAGCGACCAGGCAGGGAGGGGAAGGAGGCGACCCTGGCTGAGGGCCAAGTCCCAGGGTCTCAATTTTACCTACTGCATGTTAGAATTACAAAGATGGCACCTGGCATGGGTGCTGGAGCCAGGCTGAAGGCAGACTGGCAGGAGGTCACTGCCTAGGTGGGGAATAGTATGGAACAGTACGGATGGGCCAGGTGAGCAGAGGCGTGGCATGGAAGGCTCCTCAGCCCCTCCAGCACCTGTCTAGCCTGGTGCACTTCCCACCTCAGTGCACAAGCCCAGGGCAGCCCTTAGCAAGGGTGTCCTGTGCCAACACCATGGTGTGGCCACGGGGAAGGGTGAGGGTGAGGGAAGAATGCCCCCTGACGAGGACAAGAGCTGTGAAGCTTGAGGATCACCAGGGGTGCAAGGAGGAGGGGCAGATGGGGCTCAGAGCAAACACTGGAGAGAGTCAGGAAGAGGTGGTGGCCGGTCTGGAGAGGGCAGTTCCCAGGACATGGGGCTTCAAGTGAGGAAGGGGAAGATGGTGAAGACCACACCGTGCACATCCCCAGTACACCGACAGGCCAGCATGTGACCCAGCACCCGGATGCCCACAGTCACCTCCAGCCCTCTTCCTCTTCTTCTGCGACCTTGACTTCAGCAGTCGCTTCCTCATCCTGCGCTCTCGCCTCCCTTCCAGCAGCTGCTTGCAGGTTTTCTCTGGGATATCGTCCTCAGGGAAGGTGCCTGGGAAGCAGTGGAGAGTCGGAGGCTGTGCTGGGGCTTGGAGGTGTCCTGCACACTGCCCAGAAGGCCTGTTCTCATTCCAGATGGGACTTGTTCAACAAGCGCCCCATGGCTGAAATGGGCAGCCTAAGTCCCCACTGTCCCCACTGTCCCAGCCCAGAGCTAGCGGTGCCTGGGAAAGCTGGTCTCAGGGCACGGACAGGGGCAAAGTCCACTTCCCAGACAGGCACAGGCTATGGAGGCGCACAGGGGAAGCTGTAGGCGATGGGCTGTCTGGAGCTCCACAGGTTCCCGTGTGTGTGACACCCAACCCTTCACCATGTGAACCTTGCTAAGAACACTGGGCATCAGTTGGTGGTGCACATCTGGCCTTAGGGAAGGCTCTGTGCATGGACAGAGAGACAGATGGACAGGAAACGTGAGACAAAGCACAGAAAACGCTCCTGTCAGAATCCAAGTGGCAGGCGGTACACACAGGTCCCCGGGTACAGTCCCTCCAACTGATGCAAGTTTCAAACCTTGCATGAACCTCCTAGGAGCTGCCTCAGGCCACTTATGCCACCACGCAGAGTGGAGCTGCTCCCTGCCCTTGGCCACTCGGGAGCTTTTGGCCACTCGGGAGCCTGAGACCAGCGTGGTATCACAGCTACCAGGGGGATGCTACGTGATGGATGCTGCGAGCACTACAGAATGTGAGCTGCCCAGGCCCTCAGGCCGCCTCCCTGTCCCACCAGCTGCCAGGGAGCACAGAAGCCACCGCAGGCCACGAGGAGCAGAGCCAGTCAATCCTCACCTCCAGCCAGTTCCTGCAGCCTGCAAGAGCAAGACAGACCCTGTCACCCACAGTCCTGGGAGTCACTAAAACGCCCTGCCCGCGGTGAGACACCCAACTACAGCAGCTCTGACGCCCTCAGGGGACAGTGCAAGAACTCTGTCAGCAGCAGGGCCAGAAGGTGCGAGGAGGAGAGCTCCAGGGCAGGGGCAGGACCCACCCAGGTGCCCCGAGACACTCACTTCTGGATCACTTTGTAGAGGCGCTTCCTGTTCAAAGATGGGGTGCTCTGTCGACTGGCCGCTTCAAACAGCCTGTTAGCAACAGCCTCGTAGTCAAACTGTCTCAAAAGGGGATGCCCAGGTTGAATCCTTGTGTCCTTGGACACAGGCCTGGGAGGGCCTTGCTATAGCACATGGACTCTGCTCAGCACAGAACACCCCAAGAGGTTCCTGTGTCCCCGGCCTGGACCAGCATGGGCTCAGCAGGCTCCGCACCTCCAGGCCAGCACTGCCCAACACACATGGCGGGTCGCAAAGGCCAGCCCCACCGCAAGCAGCCACAACCAGACGAGGAAGCAACAAGAGACTCATTTACCCCCCATGCCCCATTTTCATCCCTCTGTCAAGCAGTCAGCACTAAGACCTTATCAGGATGCCCTACACTTCCACCTGAAGGTCACTGGTCTGACTCCCCCGACCCCAATGCCAGCCACACAGCACAGGTCCCTCACTGAAGCCAGCTCCACACCAGGGCAGGGCAGGGCAGGGGAGAGATCGGGGGGCCACCCACCTGTGTGTGGCAAAAGGAATGCTGCGCGGCCTGCTCTGCACCCACTCTCCCAGAACCCGGCCCTAGCCCCTCACTGACCCTGTCACTTGCAGACAAGCAGCCCTGCCACCTGTCCTTCCAAAGTGGACCTCTCGAGGTCAGTCTCCACGTCCACCATTGCCACCCTCCTTCCTGGAGGTGACAGCAGAGCAAGAGGGCGAAGGCCAAGTTTGAAGCCCACAGGCCCAGACACCCACCTGGAGGACAGGGCCAGCATCATCCCTGTCGTCTCCTGCCTGCTCCTTGTGCTTCTCAGGGTGTGCCCTCTGTATGGAGTCTAAAACGAAAAGGGACCTCATGAACTCAGAAGCCCCAAGACTGATGTACAGGGCCTGAGAACAGAGCAGGCACAGGCCGGGAGGACACGAGGTAGCAGGTGGGTCTCCCTGAAGGTCCTTGGTGGACCTCAGGCAGCAAAGGTCCCGGTGAAGTCCCAAAGCAAGGACAAAGGGCAGGCAACCATCCAGGGATTGGCCCAGGGGATGAGGACACCATGTTTCAGTGAGGGCACACAGTGTTGGGTAGGCTGCTCAGGGCTCCAGTGGCACTGATTTCCGAAGGCAGAGGCAACTACGAGGAGCAGCACATGTTGAGGACGGCAGCTGGCTGCAGGGCCATGGGGCCTGCTCTGGAGGTGTGGCCAGGGGAACCCAAGCAGGCATCGAGGAGGCCACCTGCAGACTCCCAGGGCAAGGGAGGGGTGGGGAAGGTGCACAGCAGGGGCAGAAGGGTGTGGGTGGGAGAAGGCCAAGGGCGCAACAGCATGGGCACCCAGTCCTGAAGCTGTGGACGACATGCCATTCCAACAGGACACATTCTGTGCTTTGTGCAGAGTCCCCACAGAAGGACACAGGGACACAACAGCAAGATGAAGTGAGCTGGCTGGATCCACAGCAGCCAGAGTACCACAGCCAGAGCACCATGGGCTGTCCAAAGTGGCAGTCAGGTGCTGCACTCGGCATGGAACCCAAGGGCCATCAACACAGAGGGCCTAGTCCCTGTGGGGGACCTGGGCCAGGGACGAGAAACACAACAGAGAAGTGGATTGGGGAAGTCACCGCAAGCGACCCAGCAGTGGAGGACCAATGTGGGGTGAGTGCAGGCTGCGCTGTAAAGGACAGGCAGCTCAGGTGATGGGGGACAGGGGCAGGCAGGCCCCCAGGGAGCACCGTGCCCCAGGGTCAAGGCCAGTGGAAAAGCAAGGAGTCTTGTGCCTTGTGCTTTCAAAGGTCACTGCAGCTGCTGTGCTGCAAGGGAGCAGGGATGAGCAGAGCCAGGACCAGCGGGAGACGATGCAGGTTCAGCCCGAACAAGTACAGGGAGGTGGGGCCGTGCCTGGCGTGCTGCAGAGGTGTCCTGGACGGCAGGTCCTGTCATACCCACCTTCCACAGACTCGCCATCACTGTCCGACACCACGTCCTCCCCCTTCTGCGCTGCCAACTCATTCAGCAGGTCTTCGATGGCAAACGGGGCCTGCTCCACAATTGCCCCAAAGATGCCCCGTGCAATGTTATGCAAAACCAGGGAGCTGCGAGGGTGGAGAAGCCAGAAAGCCCACTGGACCAGGCCCTCAGACCAGCAGCACCCACCACCTGTCCTCGCCTGGGCCAGCAGCCTCCAGAGCCCACTCAGCCAAGGAGCAGCAACGTCCCAAGGCAGTCTCACCCAGGGTGAGGAAGATCGGGCCCGACCACTTACTCCTTGGTGCTGGCGGCAATCTTGCAGAAGGGGTCAATGAACCGCAGGTTCTGGTCTGCTGTGAGCTGCAGGAGAGCAAGGGGAGCTGGCTTAGGGCCCAGCACACGCCACACTGAGCTGGCCACCCCACTGACCCTGGCCTCACTTCTTTAGCGCCCACTTTGGTCAGCTCCTCCAGGAAGATCTCGATGAAGTGGCTCTTCACCCCGTTGGGGGCCTGGCTGCTGGGGTGCAGGATCTCAGTGGTCAGCAGCTCCAGCAGCTGCTCAACCTGCCTGAAGTAAGAGGGCAAATACAGGAGCAGCCACAAGAGCAGCGTGCCAAGGGTGCCCTGCCCTCTCCCTAAGGTATGAGCGCTAGCAGGAACACATGCAGGCAGGCCCCACCACTGGCGAAACGTCATCCTCTGTATCCACAGGTGTGTGCAGCCACAAGTTTGGCAATGCAGGTTTTATGTGGCCACGTCCAGCACCAGAACACAAAGGGCACGTCTGGAGCTCAGCCATGAAGCCCCACACTTACGGACACTAGAGAAGCAGGAGGGAAAAGACCAGCCGGAAACAGAACACTGTGCCACCTTGAGAGGTGGTCCTCTCTGCAGTCCCCAAGAGTACAGCTCAGCAAAGTGCATCGAGATAGAGCAGAGGTGGGCAGGAAGGTGGAGCCCAGAAAGAACTGAGGGCTACATGCCACCTGCTGGCCTCCCAGCACCTTCACATGGAGTAAGGTCAGGAACACGTGTGGTCGCAGCTCAACCTGGCATGGGTTCGACAATCTCAGAGGCCCTGTACCCTGGAACCAGAGAGCCCAGAGAGCAACGCAGGTGCTAACAAGGCAGAACCCTGAGCTGCAGCTGGACATGGCGTACCCTGGGCAATTCCAACACAAAACCCCTGGGCAGGGAGGGGAAAGGGACACTACCAGCTACATAGGAAAGGAGAGGAGGTGAGACCCATGCTAAGCAAGAGAAAGACGCCCGAGGCAGGGGGCCGCTGTTGGACTCTGGCCACCATCTCATACACTAGACACGAAGACCCATCTGCCCTGGGGATGAGGACGGGCAGCGGCAAGGCCCAGGCCATCAACCCCGCCTGCCCATAAGACCTGACTGCAGCATGTTCCCTGCAGCAAGCTGCTGGCCCCAGGAGGAAGCTGCTTTTGTAACACTGAACCCAAAACAGGTATCAGAATAAGGCAGCCTGGAGTTGGAGCGGTGGCTCAGTGGTTACAGTGGGAACCTGGCATGCACTAGTACATGGGTTCAACCCCAGCACCACATACAAAACAGTGTTGGAGCAACGAAATTCACATGAAAAACTAAATAGAGTTGATTCTCTCACTGTCCCTCTCTCTTTAAAAAGGGAAGGAAAGAAGGAAAAGAAAGAGGCCTCCCTAAGCCACTGGGTCCCTTCAGGATAATCCACACTAACCCTAAAATGAGGAAGTCATCTGGTCCCAAAGTCCTCACTGGGAAACTGAAGGATGAAAATCACACAAAACCAGAGGGCACAGCCTGGGAGCAGATTCAGCCACAGGGACTCAAACCTCGGGACACTCAGTGAGCTACAACCAAACTGCTGCCCATCTCCTCCGTGAAGAAGCAAGTGGGCTGGCAAGATCTGCTCACCCTGCGGTCCTGCCGCGACGCAGCAGCCTGGGCCTCGGACAGCGGGGCACTGGCTGAGCACCATGGACTTGAAGCCAACTCCTCTGGGCTCACCTTTAATTACACATCCATTCCAAATGGATCTTCTAATCCCCTCTCTCCAAACAAACAAACAAACAAATTGAAAAAGAGAGAAAGGAGGGAACAGGCCGGAGCAAGCTGGTGGTGCTCAGTGAAACAGGACAGTGCCCTGCCCAGGCGCTCCACGTGGCTCCTGCAGGCATGCCCCAGCAGCCACACTGGCAGCACGGTCACAAGCACCATTTCTCTTGTGTGTATGGCTTGTTTTGCTTTTTGGCAGGGGGGAGGGGGTTGGAGGGGTCTTGGGGATTGGCCCCAGGGATGCTCCACCACTGAGCTCCATCCCCCAGTTGTTCTTACTGTATTTTGAGAGAGGGTCTCACTAAGTTGCTAAGGCTGGCCTCAAACTTGCAATCCTCTGGCCTCGGCCTCACAAGTCACTGAGATTACAGGCGTGCGCCACCACTCCTGTATACGTTGACACTTTGTAAGCAACCAATGATCGGGGTTAAATGGCTTTTCAGGGCTGGGGATGTACCTCAGTAGCAGAGCATGTGCTTAGCACATATAAGGCCCTGGATTTAATCCCAAGCATCAAAAAAGGGGAAAAATATTTAATATTTCACAGTAGTTTTCTTAGTTCTTTATTAACATATGTATCACTCATAATTAGGAAAAAGTCTAGACAGATGTTTCTTATTAATTTTAAAAAACTGGGGTCAGGGGCTGGAGCTGTGGCTCTGCAGTTACAGCGCTTGCCTGGTATGTGCAAGGATGTGGGTTTGAACCCCAGCACCACATACACAACAAAGTGTCTGAGCAATGAAAGCCACATGAAAAACTGAATAAAAACTGATTCTCTCTCACACTGTCCCTTTCTTAAAAAAAAAAAAAAAGAAAGAAAGAAAAAAGAAAGGGGGAAAACAAAAAACTGGGGCTGGAGCAGTGGCTCAGCACTTGGAGCACTTGCCTGGCATGTGGAAGGACCTGGGTTTGAACCCCAGCACATATACAACTAAGTGTCGGAGAAACAAACAGGCCAGATGAAAAAATAAATAAACTGATTCCTTCTCTCTCACGCTCTCCCTCTCTCTTTAAAAAACAAACAAAAACCCCTCAAAAACGTTAAACACTCAGAAACTCACTTCATGCTATAGAACTCAGACTGTCAGTGAAGGTTTGAAAACCCAAGGCCCCTGGCTTGGATGCAAGCCTTGGGTGACCACAGTCGGTACCTAGGGGTCAGAACTCTAAGCCCTGAGTCTCCCAAAGGGCAGGGAGCGGGAACTGAACACAGGCAGAGTACAGAACAAGTCCACTGGTGCCCAAGGAAGCCAGAGGTCAGAGGGAAAGTGGCTCACAGCACGGGAGCACAGGCCACCCTACCCAAGCCACTGTAGAAAGAACTGTCCCAATGGAGTGGATGTGTCACTGGGAACAGAGCCCAGGCAACAGAGCTCAACATGTCCTGTATTTATAAAAAGCCTATTCTTGCTCCCCATCCGCTGTGCACAGTGGACATAATTCCAACTCAGAAGTGACCACCTGGCCCAGAGCAGACGGCACTTCCACTGACACCAGCATTTTCACTTCCAGAAGGGCCTCACTCTCAGCACTCTGGGCACCCCTTGACATGAAGTCCAACTTCTCTCTACAACACTTATGAGGGAAACTCAGGACTCCCCTCCCCAGCCATAGTGGCCCAAGGTGCATGTGGACCCACCTTTCTTCCCATCCTCGTGTTTTCACAGCCTTCAAGGACTCATTCAGGACCATCCGCATGAGCTTGGCACAAAAGAAACCTCGTGTCAGTGGAACACAAGCCAGACCACGAGGCCCCCACCACGTGCCGTAGCCTGTCTCAAGAGCTGCCAATGGGGTAGTGCTGACAGGTGCCCCCGCAGACCCCGGGCCTGGAGAACTCAGCCCTGCACCCGACTGCGACCCACACTGTGAGGATGTCAGGCTCAGGCTGAGCCAGGTGCAGACAGGAGCTCACACAGGAGCCAGTGCGGAAGTGAAGACCAGGCGAGCAGCAGTGCTCCTCCCCGGGGGGCAGAGCAAGGCCTGAAGCAGGGCCCTCTGAGGCCTCCAAGCCCTAACATAGAGCGGGGACACAGGGACTTCCCAGGCTCAGCATCCGCTCTGCCCCACCCCCCGCCGTGGCTCAGCGCTTCTTGGTTTCTCACCTCCAGGATTGTAACGCAAGGTGCAGACAGGGATCCAGGGTACAGTAAAAGTGACAAGGACCCTAAGACTGCCTCTGTGGAAAGCACACCCTAGCAGCTGGTCACATGCCTCGTTACAGGGCGGCCAAGCTGAGCCCCTGTAGCAGGGCTGAGCTGCTGGACTTGGGGACATGGGAAATGGGCCTTGAAAAGCAAGAGCATTCATCCCAGGAAAGGACCCAGAAACCACATATCTGAGCGTGGTGACTTCACAATGGACTCCTTGGCTCCAGCAGTGGGCTGTGGAAGGCGGTGCCCGCCTATGGCACAGAGCCCACCCTCCTGTCTTCCTGAGCTCACTGCTTCCCCCACCAACGCTCCTCACCAAGGAGGGCCTAATGCTTGTAGTGAGGCCCAGACACTGCCCTACTAGGTCACTGGCTCCAAGGCCAGAGACAAGATCCCTTCATCTGGGGACTGCTCTGCCGACACAGAGAAAGCTCTGCTTCCACTGGGGGAGGGAGGCCACAGCAGGACACAGGTCCATAAAACCCAGCTCCCCTGCGTTTCTGAAGGCAAACAGTGGCCAGACAGGAAGACATGGAAGGAGGGAGAGGGGAGGAAGGTGTGTGGTGCACAGGCACTCTCACAGGCCCAAAGCGCCCGCTCTGAACCCAGAGTCTGTGCAGGTATTTTAGGATCCAGATCTTTACCAGCTCACTAACCCTCCAAGATGGGGACAAGCACTGCAGAATCCGGAACAACTACACCTGCAAGCATCCTTCGGCTCAGTCCCTAGCCCACTGGGCTCACAGGGCACCCTGCCTCAGGAGCCTCAGTGCATAGCCCTGGACAGCGAGGGCCCTGCACCCTCCTCACCATGTAGAACTTGTCCAGGCGCAGTCTGTCAATGCCTGCCCACTCACGGTTCATGGTCTGCCAGAACGTCTGCAGGAACAGGTGCTCTAGGGGGAAGAGCCATGTCAGCACTGGGGAGAGGAGGACGGGAAGTTGCATGGGCAGCCCTGGGGCTTTGGTCCATGCATGTGGCTAAGCAGACAGGGCACTCACACACCACAGAAGAGTACAGCGATGTTCTTGGAAAGGCACAAGGAGGGAGCAGGCAGTTGGCAAGAGAAGCAGCCACTCAGGCCACATCCTCGCCAGCCTCCTGCTTCCACCTGGGCTCAGGCTTTGGACCTCCTGACACCCAATGCATAAGGTGTCACCAAGGCAGCGTTCACTGTATGCACAATGCTCAGTGCTTAATCATGAACCTGACCAACATTCACAAACCTACAGGTGACAGGGTTGTCAGACGCAGGATGCTAGGCGTTGAATCGCTTCCCCCAACACTAACATGCAGAAGTTCTAGCTCCCCGTACCTCACAATGTGGCTGTGACTGCGAAGACACAAGGTCTTTGCAGACATAATTAAGGTAAAATAGGGCACCAGGGTGGGCCCTAATCTAATCTGGCTGGCGCCCACATCCAGGGACACAGAGGAAAGACACTGAGGACGCAAGGAGAGGACACAGTCTGCAAGCCAAGGAGAGGGCCCGGGAGGGACCACCCCTGCCAACACTCTGGTCTCCACACACAAGGAAGGAAGCTCCTAGCTCCACACAATTCCTGCACCAGCAAAGGGCTGGTCACATGGCCCAAGCATAGGGGTGGGAGTATACTAAACCATCTAGGCCATGGAGGGAAGGCGAGGAGGACACCACGTGCCGTGCTGAACACACACTTCTGCAAGTTTGTGAAACAACAAGGGAGCACAGCTCTACCCCAGCCATCACTCAACACAGCTGACGGGCTCCCACACTGAGAAGTGCTGGTGGCTTCAGTGTAAGGCAAGTGAAACCCACTGTGCGCACAGCTGGCACCAGCAGCATCAACCCAACTGCTCCGTCAGCTGCCCTGAGCGCAGCGTGGGGGGTCTATGATGCTGATGCCCTGGCTGAACTGGACCTAGGTCTGGGGGTCAGGACTTGCACAGGTGCCCAAATGGTTCTGCTGGGCAGGCAGGATGAGAAGCACCCATCACAGTCAGAAAGAGCTAGCAAAGGCAGGACACCCCACGGTCAGGCAGAACTCAGTCAACCCCTGGGCAACACCACTGCAGCTCTGCATTTTCATTTTAAAATGCCGGACCCCAGCCCCACTTGCTCTTGAGTTGAGTATTTGGGGGACTGGGAGGGTACAGGCTGAGCAATCAGGGCCTTGCTTCACTCATGACAAGCACCTAGACCCTGGTTTGCTCTCTCACTGTGACTTCAGAACACCAACTTGGTGTCTGGTGACTTAAATCTCGGCGACTCAGGCATCTACACGTGGGCTTAACTACAGCAGAGTGTACTCACGTGCCTCTGTGGTCTGAAAAGCATGGAGGAGCTGGGAAATGGTCCTTCCTAGTTCTTCCTGTGCAGGGAATAAGGAACACACCCTCAGTCTTACGAGAACAGTCAAACACACTCAAACCTCCACTCACACCTCCCAGACAGCCAGCTGCCGGTGGGTCTCATCCCAGTGGACTCAAGTTGTTCAAGTGTCCCCCTACTGAGAGAGGACTCCTCTGCAGCTGGGACCAACAGACCCCAGCCACAAACAGCAGCAGATACTGCCCTGCTGCCCAAGGCTGTGCCCTGAACAGGAGGGGCTGGTTACAAGGCACTTGGGAGAGCAGAAGGGAGAAGGGAGCCTCCTAATAGAGAACGAGACCAAGACCAGCAAGTCACTCACTCTCTGCTTGCCTCTTTGGGTCAAGTATCACTCAGTGTGCGTGCTAAGACAGAGTCCAGCGCCTCACTGGAAAAGGTTGCTTAGTGAGCACCGAATATGACTCAGCCTGCACTTAAATAAGCACTTTCCCACCCAGGATTCTGAAGAGCCAAGAATTCACGCTCTTGAGAGGCATTGTTCTAAAAGGTCAGCAGGAGAAATCCTTACCTCAGAAGACTCAGATTCCATCCCTTGAACTTCATTATCTCAGCACTCAGTGTTCAACCAAATGGGACACTCACCCACGCCCTGGCCTGTGCTGCTTACAGTGACACGGTCTCGCTGGACTCAGCAAACCATGCCTGTCCTCAGCAAGTGCCAGACCACCCTAAACAAAGACCCTGGACCCTCCTGCCAGACAGAATAAACCACTGAGGATGTACAACCTCACCCAGCGTCCCTGACCTCAAAACGGGGTTGAGTACATGTCCGCCTGTCCTCCCGCAGCCTGGCTTCCTTCCCACAAACTCACCTGCAGCAGTGGCTTGTCCTGCATCCACATGCAGTAAAACAGTCCCTTCCATATCTTCAGCAGCTCGTCATGCGTGAAACCACCTGCATCGAAACAGTTACATTCAGCTGGGCTCGGTGGTGCACGCCTGTGATCCCAGGGACTCAGGAGGCTGAGGCAGGAGGATCACAAGTTCGAAGACAGCCTCAACAACTTAACATGACCCTGTGTCAAAATAAAATGTAAAAAGGGCTGGGGGGAGGGTGCTGAAGCAGTGGCTCAGCAGTTCTGGCATTTGTCTGGTATGCACAAAGACCCAGGTTCAAACCCCAGCACCACGTACACAACGTGTCAGAGCAATGAAAGTCACATGAAAAACTAAAAAACTAATTCTTTCTCTCCCTGTCCCTCTCTCTTTAAAAAATAAAGGTGGGGAGGGGCCTGGGGATAGGACTGAAGTGGTGGCTCAGCAGTTGGAGTGCTTGCCTGACATGCTTAAGGATTCGGGTTCAAATCCCAGTACCACATACACAACTAAGTGTCAGAGAAACAAAGGCCAGATAAAAAAGTAAAAAAATTGAATCTTTTTTAAAAGATAAGTATCTTCTTTTATAAGACAGAGAGGAAACAAAGAATCAATTTTATTTAGTTTTCCATGTGGCTTTTGTTGCTCCAACACTTCTCTGTGTATGTGGTTCTGGGGTTCAAACCTGCATCCTTGCACATGCCAGGCAAGCACCATAACCACTGAGTCACTGCTCCAGCTCCTATACTTATCTTTGTTAGAGACAGAGAGAGAAAGAAAATCAATTTTTTTTTTAAATCTGGCCTTTATTTCTCCAAAACTTAGTTATGTACTTGGTGCTGGGGTTTGAAACCTGGTCCCCGTGCATGCCAGGCAAGCACTCCAACCGCTGGGCCACAGCTCCAGCCCCACTCTCTCTTTTAGCAGGAAAAAAAGAGGGGGTGGGGATGTGGCTCAGTGGTTAAGTGCCCCTGCGTTCAGTCCCCAGTACCAAACGAAAAGAAAGAAACCCAAAAGCAATAATATTCAGACCACGCAAAACTCTGCCCCCACCTTTTAGTGCCAGCCATGATGCCTCTGGATCAGTCCAGTCCTATCAGCTGGAGAGCAGTCTGCCCCTCCCCAAGCATCCTTCCAATTGTCCCTGGAGGATCTTCCCAAGGCAACTTCGTGCACTCAATAAACACTTCCTGAGACTCAAGAGGCAGGAGCTAGGGTAGCCTAGAATTTGGAATTCCTGGAACTCTTAATCTCAACCCCTTCCTGAGTGGATGCGGCCCCACCGGTCAATTCATTGGTGCTCATTCACCCAGTGTTACATGGAGTTTCCTGCTTTCCTGTCTGAAGCCTCAAAAGTTCACTCAGTCATTAGGGTGGGCAAAGGAGGTTGACCAATCTTCACCGAGGCTGCAGTGCCTGAACAGAGTCCCCTGAGCAGCTTCCTCAAGGACTGTCGCTGACCGTACGCCTCGGGTTCTGATTCAGCTGTGCTGAGACCCTAGATTCTGAGTTCTAAGGAACGACCGCGTGTGCTGAAGCCGTGGTGGGGTGGGACGCTCTCGGGGAGCAGCGGGTACAATGCGGTTAGTAAGAAGCACGTTCTGGGCCCCGTGGACGGTGGCTCCAGGGAAAGTCGTACAAGCAACCAGCCGCACAAGCAGAACGCTCCGGGCTAACAGCTGCCATGGGGCATATGCGCAGCCCAGGTGGCCGAGTGCAGCCGCAGCAGGAGCGCAAGTTCTGCTGCGGGTTCCCAGAGGGCGGGAGGTCCCAGATGGGAAAGGTGAGTGTGCCCGAGGGGCCACGTGTCACCGCCCCACCAGACCGGGCGGCATGGACCGGGCAAGAGCCCCACGCGGTCCCGAGGCCTCAGGCCCTCGGTGTCCCACAGGCACCCCCGCCCACCTGCGGCCCGCTGGGTCCTGGCGACGATGTACTTCCGGAGCTTGCGCACCGCCCGGTCCCGGGTCACCTGCTCGTTCCCCGCCAGGCGCTGAGCCAGCTGGATCTCGGGTGGAAGTTGTACGCGCGATACCATGGCGACCGCGCCGTCCACCAACTGCAGGCTGGGTCCAGACCCACGACCGCACCGCAGAGCCAGCGAAACGTCACTGGCCGCGACGCCGTGTGCCTTTGCGTCATCCGGCAGCGACGCAGCTGGGTCCTGCGTCACCCTCCCGCGACGCCGCGCGCCTTTGCGTCATCCGCCTGCGACTCCGTTAGGCGCCACGCCGTCGCCCCACGCAGGCCGGCGCAGGCGCGGAGGATGTGGGCGCCGGGAAGGGGCTCGCGGCCGCACGCGCGCTCGCAGCGCAGAGCGCAGAGCCGGAGGCCCCGCGTCGGCCCCAGCCCGGGGCTGCCCACAACGATCCTGCGGTGCGTGGACGAGGAGGGCGGGCGCCGAGGAGGGCGGGACGCACTCGACGAAGCTGGATCGGCCTCGGCCCGTGTGGGCCGCGAACGTCACTTGGAGGCTTTGGGGAGAGGATAGGGGAGGTGTTGGTGTAAAGCGAAAGGTTGGCGCCTCCTCGCTGCGATATTGCTGTCTTTGTAGAAAGACGCGCAGCCGTGTGTCAGGGGACCCCGAGGGTCCTGTGTCCGGGACTCCCGGGCTTGGTGATTTGCTGGGAGGACTCAAGGCCAGCAGACGGCTGGACTCGTGTTAGGGACCCGGGTCCGGCTGCTCAACACGTCACGGGCCAATTAAGAGACAGGCAAGAAAGACGACTTTATCTGAAAAGCGGCGAATGTCCTCCGGCCAGGAGGCTGTGTAGGGGCGATGGAGCCTGTGGGTCCCGCTTTAAAGGTGGAGCTTTGTGGCTAGATGACACACAGCTTAATCACATAGTCACAAGATGCGTTTCACTTCTGCAAATCTCGAGAACAAAGATCATCATTCCATGGGGTTTCTCTTGTTACAGATTCATTTGAGTAGTTTGCAGTTCCTGACATTACACTGCGTACAGACTGGGGAGAGCCGATTACCAAGCCGGTAACCAGACTCACCAGAAGAAAACAGCCAGGTTAGGCAGGGCTCGCCTGCGATCTCCGTGACTTGGCAGGCCACGCAGGAGAATCACAAGTTTGAGACCAGCCTCAGCAATTTAGCAAGACCCTGGCTCAAACAATAAAAAGGGCTGGGGATGTTGCTCGGTGTAAAGTGCTCTTGGGTTCAATCCCCAGTACCGTCTCCCACCCCTAGCCCCCCTCCCGCCCCCACAAATAAAAAGTTAAACATTTCACCCCGTTACTGTGGGGGAGTAGGATCAGGTCAGGTCAAATAGGGAGGTAGGCAAGAGCTCTGGGCTCAGCGCTGGACTTCATGAGGTTATTACAGCAGAAGGATACAAAACAAGATCTGCAAAGGGAAAAGATGCTTCGGGTGGGGGGAGACCAGGGAAGCCAGGTAGGAGGTCCTAGAGACATCTGGGTGGAGTCACATGGATGCTCTTAATTTCCCAGCAGTGAGTTGTGACTACTCATGTGAAATGTTGCCAACTAGGGAAGCTTGTTAGAGTCACAGTGCCCAAGGGTTTTATTAAGATCTGGTCATGTAGCAGCTTCTTCCTGGCACCTACCGAAAATATCAAACTCCCAGCAGGAAAGCAGATGTTTATCATAAGCTACAGTTTAGGCAATGACACCCTCTCCTCAGAATGTGGGAATCCTCCTGAAATCCAAGCTGCCCAAAAGCAGGCCTTTCAAAGGGCAGCAGTCAGGTAAAATATTTTCAGCTTTGTATGCTAAACGGTTTTATATTATAGCAGCTATAGATGCTATGTAAAGGAATGTAACTGTTCCAATAAAGTATTTTTTATTATTTTTTGGTACTGAGGATTGAACCCAGGGGCACTTAACCACTGATCCCACATCCCCAGCCCTTTTTATTTTTTCATTTTGAGATGGAGTCTTGTTAAGTTGCCAAGGCTGGCCTTGACTAATGAGCCTCCTGCCTCAGCCTCTGAGTCTCTGGGATTGCAGATGTGTGCCAACACACCTGGCGAAGCTTTACTCTTAACAGGTGGTGGCCAGATTCAGCAAGATATTTACAGCTGTGGAATCTCAGGACAGAAACAGAAAATTGCCCTGGTCTTCTGAAAGTTTTCAGATCAAGAAGGTAGAAAATATTCTTAGAACTGGTTTTAGAGTTGGAGTTGGGTCTTTGACTGTTTAAACACCATGTGTGCCAGGCTTCGCTCAAGACAGTGGTGCTGTGAGCAAGACCAGATCCCTGCCTCATGTGCTTACACTTCAGTGGTGGTGCCGCAATAAAATGATAAACATGCGTCACAGGAAAGACAGTAACACGAGCTGTGAAGAACACAGCAGGAAGGAGAAAGCCACGCCAGAAGAAGTGTTTTCAATAGAGTGTTGTGACTTCTGACATTATCTCTCACCAAATTGGTAATACAATGAATCAACATACATTTTTACATTCTTTGGGGGTGGGATTTAAACACTAAGCCACATCCCTAGCCCTTTCTATATTTTATTTTGACACAGGGCCTTGCTAAGTTGCTGAGGCTGGCTTTGAACTTGCAGTCCTCCTGCCTCAGCCTCTGGAGCCGCTGGGATTATAGGCATGCACCACTGCCTGGCTAAAGTATATTTTAACAGTCTGTGCTGGAGGCTGGAGCACGTTGGAGCTCTTGCCTGGCAACCACGAGAACCTAAGTGGAAACCCCAGTACCATATACACAACTAAGTGTCAGAGAAACAAAGGCCAGATGAAAAATTAAAATTGATTCTATTTAAATATATATTTAATATTATATGCGGTGGTTAGGTGCTGAGAACTAATGAAAAATTACAGCATTTCAGCATTGTCAAAAATCAACGTGATGGGGGCTGGAGCAGTGGCTCAATGGTTACGGTGTTTGCCAGGCATGTGTGAGGACCTGAGTTCAAACCCGAGCACCATGTACACAGCAAAGTGTCAGAGCAACAAAAGCCACATGAAAAACTAAATAAAAATTATTTCTCTCTTTCTCACTGTCCCTTTTCTCTTAAAAACAAAAATGTGACAGGGTTGGAGCAGTGGTTCAGCGGTTACTCCGCTTGCCTGGCATGCATGAGAATGCGGGTTTGAACCCAAGCACCATGTACACAACAAAGTGTCAGAGCAATGAAAGCCACATGAAAAACCAAATAAAAATGGATTCTCTCACTGTCCCTCTCTTTAAGAATTAATAAATAAATGTGTCTCAAAATACAGCACAGGTCACACACACTGCCAAGGAACCACAATTGCATATCTATCCTAACACTGAATGTGAATGGACTCAAAGCCCCATTCAAAAGATGCAGACTAGCAGACTGGATCCAAAAGCAAAACCCGAAATATGCTGCTTGCAGGCGATCCACCTCACAGCCAAAAATAGACACAGATGGAAGGTGAAAGCCTGGCAAAAACCTACCAGGCAGATAGTCCAAGAAAGCAAGATGGTGTTATGATATCTATATCTGACAAAGTAAATTTTGACCAAAAATTAGATAAAGAAGGTCGCTACATCTTAGTTAAAGGAACACTACATCAAGAAGACATGACAATACTTAACATGCATGTCCCCAACTCCAAACCTTCCAAATACATGGAGAAGTACTCAAGGACAGGACATGAAACCACTTCAATACAATAATCCTGGGGGACTTCAATACACCACTATCAACAGTAGACAAATCATCAAAGCAAAAAAAAAAAAATCAGCAAAGATATCTCTAACCTAAACAACTCCATCAACCAAATGGACTTAACAGACATTTATTCCATGCCAAAACGGATGGGTTTGGCTTCTCAGCAGCACATGGATCCTTCTCCAAAACAGAGCATATCCTAGTCCACAAAGGAAATACTAGCAAATACAAAAAAAGTTGATATAATCTCATGTATCCTATCAGACCGCAACAGTATGATCTTAGCAATTAACAGCAAGAAAAACAACAGAAAGTACATAAATACATGGAGATTGAATAATAACCCCCCCTTTTTTTTTTTAAAGAGAGAAGGACAGTGAGAGAATCAATTTTTATTGTGTTTTTCACATGCCTTTCGTTGCTCTGACATGGATGCTGGGGTTTGAACCTGTGTACTTGTGCATGCCAGGCAAGCACTGTAATCACCGAGCCACCGCTCCAGCCCCTCTTAAATAAAGAATAGATCAAAGACAAAATGAGAACAGAAATCAAGAAATTCTTGGAAACGAATAAGAATGATACAACATCGAAATCTCTGGGACAGTATGAAAGCATTCTTAAAGGTAAACTTATAGCACTGAGTGCCTTCATAAAAAATCAGGAGAAATAAAAAAAATCAGGAGAGAGACCAAATAAATAAACTTATGCTCCACCTCAAATCCTACAAAAAGAGGAACAATCCAATCCCAAATCCAACAGAAGGTAGGAAATAACCAAACGCAATGAAATTGAAACAAAAAGCATCACTAAGAATCAAGAAAACAGGCTGGAGCACTGGCTCAGTGGTCACAGCGCTTGCCTGGGATGCGCGCGTGCGCGCGTTCACAAGCACAGAACCCAGCACCAGGTACACTACGAAGTCTGGGAGCAGCAAAAGCCACGTGAAAAAGTAAATAAAAAATTGTTTCTCTCTTTCCCTCTCTCTCTCTCTGTCCCTCTCAAAAAAAAAAAAGAGTTGGTTTTATGAAAAAATAAATTGATACACTCTTAACTTCACCAAAAGGAAGAATGAAGTGAAGCAAATCAACAAAAATAAAAGATGAAAATGGAGACGTCACCACTAGCTCAACCAAAATCTAGAGGAATATCGGAACCTATCTTGAAAAACTATACTCTTCCAGGTTTGATAATCTGGAAGACCTAGACAAATACCTAGCCACATAAGACATTCCCAAATTAACACAGGAGGACATTGAAGATCTAAGCAAACCAATCTCGGGTAACAAAATTGAAACAGCAATCAAAGGCTTCCGAAAAAGAAAAGCCCAGGATGCAATGAATTCTCAGCATAGTTCTTCCAGACTCTTACAGAAGAATGAGCATCTTTCCTTAGTAAGCTATTCCATGAAATTTAAAGGGCTAGAACTCTCCCAAACATTTTCTGTGAGGCAACCATAACCTTGATACCAAAACCCAGTGAAGATACATCAAGAAAAGAAAACTACAGACCAATATCCCTGATGATCATAGATGCAAAAATCCTTAATAATGTTGTAGCAGACTGCATCCAAGAACACATCAAAAAGATAATACATCATGATCAAGTGGGTTTCATTCCAGGAATGCTGGTTCAACACATGCAAATCAATAAATGTGATTCACCACTTAAACAGAATTAAAGGCAAAAAATCATATAGTCATCTCAATTGATGCAAAAAAGGCCTTTGATAAAAATCCAACACCCATTTATGCTCAAAACTCTGGAGAAGATAGGGATCAAAGGAGCATACTTTAATTATGTAAGAGCAATTTATGACAATCCATAGCCAACATTATACTTAATGAAGAAAGACTGAAACCATCCCCACTAAATTCAGGTACAAGACAAGGCTGTCCACTCTCACCACTCTTATTCAATATAGTCCTTCATACCCTAGTCAGAACTATCAGCCAAGAGAAGGAAATCAAAGAATTTGAATAGGAAAAGAAGTCAAGCCATCTCTATTTGCCAATGATATGATCCGATTCCTAGAAAACCCAAAAAGCTCTATCAGAAGACTTCTAGGACTTATAAATGAATTTATCAAAGTTGCTGGTTATAAGATCAACACTTACAAATAAATCAATATCTTTCCTATATTCCAGCAGCAATTCTGCCAAAGAAGAAATCAGGAAATCCATCCCATTCACAATATTGGTATCAAAACATACATGAAGACCACTGGAGGGCTGGAGCGGTGGCTCGGTGGTTACGGCGCTTGCCTGGCATGCGCAAGTACACAAGTTCAAACCCCAGCATCCACGTACACAACTAAGTGTCAGAGCAACGAAAGCCATGTGAAAAACTAAATAAAAATTGATCCTCTCTTTCTCTCTCTCTCACTGTCCTTCTCTCTTTAAAAAAAAAAAAGACCACTGGAAAAGAACAGAAGATACTGAGGCAAACCCACAAGTCTTTAACCATCTGATATTTCACAAAGGGGGCAGAAATGTAGCATGGAGGAAAGACAGCCTGTTCCACAAATGATGCTGGACAAACTGGACAGTCATATGCAGACAATTGAATTAGATCCTTATCTCTCACGCTGAACAAATATCAGATCAAAATGTTGCCAGGGACCAGCCCCAGCAACTCTTAGGGTCCCTAAGGATGAGTGGAGTCAGCGTGGAGGAGTGACCTGAACCTCCGGGGCAAGTTGCAAGCAGACAGCAAGCTACTTGAGCAAAATACCATCTGTTCTTTATTGTTGAGCTTTTTTTATACAGGTGCATAAACAATGCTTTCATTATCTGCCTCATTAACCAAACCGACCACCTGTAACCATTTAAACTGTTTCAGAGCACCAGACACAAAACTATCCACTTCATCATTAGTTCATGGTCAAATCATCATGAACTGTTTCATGAATTGTACAAAAAGGCTTTATTTTCCAAAAGGATAATGTTGTTCTTAGTTCTTTATACCTGTTTTGATAAAAGGTAGACATCAAACATTTTCCCAAAACGCTCCCTATTTTCCTTCAGATGTTTCTTATTTAGATATGTTAGAGACCCTTATACCCTAATTAACTACTAACCCAAAACCACCCTGTTACTGGAACCTTACTAGACATTCCGTAGCTATCCTAAGTCCTATAATTGTTAATCTTAAGATATTTGTGCATCCTAACCTGTGGGCTAAGAAGTTAAAAACTTCTGCAAAGACAGGAAAGGCAATTTTTACATATGCTGTTTCCTTTGTTCCTTAGTTCCAATTATTTTGCTTTCTATTTCCAACCCTGCTTCGAAGTCAGTACAGCTTCGTCCCTCATGACTTCCATACGTGTTATACAAGTACCCTGCTCGTCAATCCGTAACAGTTATTTCCAGTTTGAGTAAATAGCCCATTTCCAGAAGGGATGGTTTTGGCAATATCCTGGAATGCTGGCTTTGCCGAGCCCTTCCCCAAGTCTGGACCTTGTCAGACGGAAGCTTGGTAGATATTGCCTCCTTCAAAATGTACCAAAGAATTAGGAATTAAACCAGCAATTATACATTTATTAGAAGAAAAAATAGGATCAACACTGTACCACATCAGTGTAGACACCTCCTTATTTAACTCCCATAGCACAAGAATTAAAATCAAGAATCATTGAGTGGGATGCCATTAAACTGAAAAGCTTCTGCTCAGCTAAAGAATTAGTCAAAAGTGTCAAGAGAGAACCTATAGAATGGGAAAAAATCATTGCCTGCTACACCTCTAACAGGGTACTAATATCCAGAATATACAAAGAACTCAAAAAACTTAACACTCAAAACACAATCCAATCAATAAATGGGCTGGGGAAAGTAAACAGAAACTTCTCAATTGAGGAAGTCCAAAAAGCCAATAAATATATGAAAAAATGTTCTACATCACTAGCAATCAGAGAAATGCAAATCAAAACTTCACTAAGATTCTACCTCACTCCAGTCAGAGTGGCAAAAATGAAAAATACAAACAATAAGAGATGCTGGAGGAGTGGTGGGGAGATAGGAGCACTAACACACTGTTGGTGGGACTGCAAATTTACACAGCCAATCTGGAAAGCAGTGTGGAGACTCCTCAAAAAACTAGGGATGGAGCCACCTTACAACCCAGCTGTCCCACTCCTGGGTATTTTCCCAAAAGAGCTAGAATTGGCACACTACAGAGATGCAGCTACATCAATGTCTACAGCAGCTCAATTTACAATAGTTAAACTATGGAACCAACCCAGATGCCCCTCGCTGGATGAATGGATTAAAAAACTGTGATATATCTATATCTATCTGTATAGATAGATAAATAAATAAAATTGATTCTCTCACTCTCCCTTTCTCTATCAAAATAAAATAAAATAAATATGCCTTATTAAGGAATTAATAATAAACATTAATATAATAAATGCAAATGATTTCTCTTTAGGAAACTTTTTTTTTGAAAGAGAGAAACAACTTTATTTAGTTTTTCACATGGCCTTCTTTGCTCCAGCACTTAGTTGTGTACGTGGTGCTGGGGTTTGAACCCGGATCTTCGTGCTTGACAGGCAAACGCTGAAACCGCTGAGCCACCGCTCCAGCCCCCTAGGAAACTTTTTTTTGAAAGAGAGGGAACATGAGAGACAGAGGAAAGAGAGAATCAACTTTATTTTTTCATCTGACCTTCATTTCTCTGACAGTTTTTGTTTGTCTGTTTACTTAGGGAAAGAGTGAGACAGAAAAAAGAATCAACTTTATTTTTCCATCTGACCTTTGCTTCTCCAACACTTAGCTGTGTATGTGGTGCTGGGGTTGAACCAGTCCTCATACATGTCAGGCAAGTGCTCCAACTGCTGGACCAGTGCTCCAGCCCTTTTAGGAAACTTTTCTTTTTCTTTTTTCTTTAAGAGAGCAGGACAGGGGCTGGAGTGGTAGCTCAGAGGTTTTGGTGCTTGCCTGCATAAGGACCCGGGTTTAAACCCCAGCACCACGTACACAACTAAGTGTTGGAGCAACTAAGGCCATGTGAAAAACTAAATAAAGTTATCTATCTCACTGTACCTTTCTCTTTAAAAAAAAAAAAGAGAGAGAGAGAGCAGGACAGTGAAAGAGAGAGAAAATCAATTTTATTTAGTTTTTTGTATGGCTTTCTTTGCTCCTACACCTCATTGTGCATATGGTGCTAGGGTTCAAACCTGCATACTTGCACATGCCAGGCAAGTGTCTCAACCGCTGAGCCACTCCAGCCCCCCTTTTGGAAACTTTTAAAAACTGTCTTATTTTTATTGTTTTTTTTTATTTTTGGTACTGGTTATGGAAAACCAGAGCACTTGACTACCAAGCCTCAACCTCAGTCATTTTTATATTTTGTTTTGAGACAGGGTCTTGCTAAGTTGCTCAGGGCCTTGCTAAGTTGCTGAGGCTGGATTTGAACTTGGAATCCTCCTGCCTCAGCCTCCCAGGTTGCTGGGATTGCAGGCGTGCACCACCACATCAGGCTAAAAACTTTTTTTTAAGAATTATTAGGTAGTATTAATGAGTTGTGAAATGCAAATCAGTAGCACAGCAAGGTCACAAGTATTCTTGAAATTGCTTTTAAGATTAATGAATAGGGGCTGGAGCAGTGGCTCAGCAATTACGGCGCTTGCCCAGCATGCGCAAGTATGCAAGTTTGAACCCCAGCACGATGTACACAATGAAGTCTCAAAGCAACGAAGGCCATGTGAAAAACTAAATAAAATTGATTCTTTCTCTCTCTCACTGTTCCTCTCTTTAAAAAAAAAAAAAGGACTAATGAATAATTGAGTAGCTCACAGAACAACAGGTGTACTAACCTGAGAACAAACAGGTGGAAATACAGGCCGCCAGTTACCATGTCAAGAACGAAGGACTGATGGGGTTAACCCCTCCTGGTAACTGGGATCACCTGTAGTCAGGAGTTATAGCTGCAGCTGCCTGGACGTACATCAGAGGACCATGTCTTCAGCAGCGCAGGCCTGCTAAGATGAAGCTGGCCTGGTCACTGACCCCAGCACCTGCGTTAATTTAGAACTGCTTGTAGCGGAAGCCCCACTGAATGGGACGGTCACCATGAGTTCCTTAAAGAACCAGGTAGGGTCATAAACTCCACCATCATGAGATGGAGGAGGAAACACCTGCAGTCCCCAAGGCAAAGTGGTGGGAAACGCAGAAGGAGCCTCAGGTTTGCACGGTTCTCTGCTTGCGGGCGGCCGTGTTCTCTCTCGAGGGTGTCCTTTGCCTCAGCCTTACTTACGTTCACTCAAAATCAGATTCTCTTGCTTGGCTTTTCATGTCTGCCTGTAAATTTTGTTTTGTGGGAACACAGAACGGAGGCTTGGAGCTTCAGCTCCCCACTCGCCTGTAACAGAACCACCCACTATGGCACTAAAATCAGTGGGGTTGAGATCGCCTAGCAAGCATGAGCCCCTGGGTTTGATCCTCAGCACCACACACACACACACACACACACACACACGTGAAATTAGTGGATAAAGTAATATGAGACATACAAGTGCCAGGTTTCCAAGGACTTGTCAATTACAAGGGGAAAGCAGTATCTTTCTGATGAAGAGATCAGCAGACTCCCCTTCATGATCAAGGTCATGGCCACATGCCCATTAGGATGCCCTAAAAAGGGCCTAGCTGCACTTCAGTGATTCTCCCCAAAACACATGACCTCCATCCAATCATGAGGGAACTTCAGAGAAGCCCAAACTGAGTGTTCCTCAAAACGACTGAAACTCTAGAAAGTATCAAGGGCGTGAAAGACAACTGTCCCCGTTCCTCCGCTGCTGAGCGCTATGTGAGAAGGGCCTCTGGCGGGACCCTGGGAAAAGCAGCGCTCTCTGTGCCTCCAGGCTGGCTTCCTGCTCTGGGCTGCACTTGTGTGTGGGATGCCAGCCTTGGGGGGAAACAGGAAGAGCTAAAGAGTTCTGTGAGCTCTGTGGGTTTTTCCAGTGTGAGGATGAACCCAAGGCCTCTACTCCTGAACTACATCCCCGCCCCTTTTCATTTTGAGATAGGGTCTGCTGAATCCAAGGCTTTGTCCTTCAGTGGTGGGAAAACAGGCTGTGGCAGACCCGAAAGAAGGCTCCAGGAGAGTTCAGAAGCAAGCGGGGCTCAGCAATAGTGCTGGTACTTCTCCAGGAACCAGCCGCATTGACCCAAGTGTGACAGAATCCCTGCATTCGTGCACTCCAGTAGCAACTTACAATGATTCTCTCTGTCCAAAAAAAAAAAAAAAAAAACCAGGAAGAGGGGCTGGAGCGGTGGCTTGGTGGTTGCAGCGCTTGCCCGGCATGCATGAGGACGTGGGTTTGAAACCTGGTACCAGGTACACAATGAAGTGTCGGAGCCACGTGAAACACTAAATCAAACTGATTCTCTCTCACTGTCCCTCTCTCTTTAAAAATCCAGCTCTGCCAGCCACAGCCCCTGCTGATCAGCTGCTGACACTGAACCCCAGCCTGAGACCCCACCCGCCAGCAGAAGCTGAGAAGCTGGTTTCATCACACCGGCTGTTGCCCAGGCTGGCCTGGTCTTGTGATCCTGCCTCAGCTTCCTGAGTCACTGGGCGGGTACGGGGTGCCGCTGCACCTGGCTTCCGCACTGTTATACATGCTATTTCAGCATAAAAGATTTTAAACTTTGCAAAAGTTAAGAAGAGAAAGGTGGACGGGACTTTGGGGAATGGAGTTAGCTCTCACATTTACAGTCCTGCTCCTGCACTTTGCATGGGCTCCACAGGCAGGGATGCTGGCCTGTTCCGTTTCCTGCACTCAGAGCACTGCCCACTGATGAGCGAGGAGAAAATGCTCACCTTCTGGGCCCTGCCAGGACAGCAGGGTGTTCCCAGCCCTTTCTAGTCCAGGAGGACACAGGGCTGCTCTCCAATGCTCCCTCCTCCTCCTGCTACCTGGGGAGCAGGCAAAGTGGAAGTGGTAGAAATGAGACTCGCAGCCAGTCAACCCGCCTCGGACTGCCTTCCCAATGCAGGGCACATTCGGGGGTGCTGGGTGGAGCTGATGCTGGGGAGCACTATCCAGTCCACTCCAGGAGGTGGTCACTGCCACTGGTGCCCAGGACTTGAGACACACCTTCGCTTAGATCTTCCCCTCTGGGAGACAGAGAAGCTTCCATGTCAAGCAGCTTGCCCAGGGCAGTGGCCCTGAGCAGGTCACACTGCCTGACTGGCACCTCAGGCTCTAGCCAGGACAGCTTCCCTGCTGTGCACCTGGGCAAGGGGCCCCAGCGGAGCCACCGAGAGCCAGGCTCAGTGCAACAGAGCTGTCGCCATCCTAAAATTGTGAACCCCTCTTGAGCAGGGACCTGCGGGCTCTGGCTGTCGGCTCCGAGGGTGCAGCCTTGGGCCCGCCACCTGCATGCACACCCATGCCCACTGTGTGCTTCTCCCTCCCCATTAACACCCTCAATAGGGGGGAAGCTGGGACTAGGAGCTGCCCAGGCCCTGGAGGAGCAACTCCGAAAGTATCTATTTGTTATTTTCTCCATATAGAATTTTAAAAAATGTTTAGCTGGGCAAGGAGGAGCACACCTGTAATCCCAGCTCCTTGGGTGGCTGAGGCAGGAGGATCACAAGTTCAAAGCCAGCCTCAGCAACTTAGGCTCTAAGCAACTTAGCAAGATCCTGTCCCAGAAAAAAGGGGGTGGGGGCTGGGAATGTGGCTCAGTGGTTAATTGCCTCTGGGTTCAAACCCAGGTACCAAAAAATAAAATAAATTCTAACAAATAGTTTAATTATACTGCCGTGATAATTTTATAACCAGTTTTCACTAACAAACCCAGCATTTTCCCCACAATATCACAGACTTTTCAAGATACATGCATTCTAAACTAAAACAATTTTTATTTTTCTAAAAGAAAAATGTACCTGAGACGATGGAAAGACATCCATGCTCTTGGTTAGGCAGAATTAATATAATTAAAATGGCCATTCTGCCAAAAGCTCTATATAGATTTAATGCAATCCCTATCAAGATACCAATGTTATTCTTTTCAGATATAGAAAAAGCATTTCTCAAATTCATTTGGAACAATAAGAAACCCAGAATTGCCAAAACATTACTAAGCAAGAGAGATGAAACAGGTGGACTCACAATACCAGATCTAAAACTATATTATAGAGCTGTAGTAACAAAAACAGCATGGCACTGATACCAAGATAGGAAGGAAGACCAATGGAATAGAATAGAAGACTCTGAAACAAACCCACAAATCTTTAAACATCTCATCTTTGACAAAGGGGGTCAAAATATAACATGAAGGAGAGACAGCCTATTTAACAAATTGTGCTGGACAAACTTCAGACATTTTCAGGAGTTGAAACTAGATCTTTATCTCTCACCTTGCACAAAAATCAAATCGAAATAGATCAAGGATACCATACAAGTGCTAGAAGAAAAATTAGGAGCAACACTCTAGCATATGGGAGTTGGCAATGACTTTCTCAACAAGACTCGCAAAGTGAAAGAATTAAAGTGAAGAATTATGAGTGGTGGGGGAGGCTGGAGCAGTGGCTCAGCAGTGATGGTGCTTGCCTGGCATGCGTGAGGACATGGGTTCAAACCCCAGCACCACATACACAATAAAGCATTGGAGCAACGAAAGTCACATGAAAAACTGAATAAAATTGATTCTCTTTCTCTCTCCCTTTAAAAAAATGTAGCCTGCTTTTTACCTTCCCAAGAAGCCTAATAACACTAATGGGATCATTTAATTCTGGAAAATGAATAATCATATATATACATTTATACCTGTTATAGGGGATAAATATAGAAGAATCAAGAGACTGGGGTGTGGGTGATGTGCGGGTGATAAGGATCAAATGCATATCACATCGTTACTTCATATACATTTATGATTGTACAACAACTCAACTCCTCAATAAAATAATAATGAAAGAAAAAGGCTTTTCTTTTTTTATTGGTTTCACAAGTGAAACCAATATAGCACAACTTCAAGATTTTGATCTTCCTGATTAGAGATTTCAAATGAGAGATGGGGCTCTCGTGGTGGGACCCAGCGTGACTCTGGTGGGGACAAGGGATGGATACTCATTTTTTTCCGCTGCTTCAGTAAGATGAACAACAGTGGCACCACGACATGAGGTAGATACATTTTCCAGAGCTCCCAACGGGAAAACTAAAGCAACCCACGTCACGGCCAGCTGACGGTGAGGACAGCAGAGCTGGCCCTGGAGCTCAGTGTGCTTCCTGCACTTGTTACCTCGCTTGGTGCCTTACAGTCCCTGTGCATTTTTTATTTCTAGACAGGGTCTCACTAAGTTGCTTAGGGCCTTGCCAAGTTGCTGAGGCTGACCTTGAACTTGTGATCCTCCTGCCTCAGCCTCCGGAGCTGCTGGGATTACAGGCGTGTATCACCATACCCAGTCTAAAAAGTTGGGCTTTTTTTAAGGTCTTTTCCTTTTTTTCACCAGGTGTGGCAGTGCATACCTGTGATCCCAGCAACTCAGGAGGTTGAGGCAGGAAGGATCTCAAGTTCAATGTCATCTCCTCCTCTTTGCCCTGAGCTCTAAGTTCCAAAGAGAAGCCCCCTAGGGGCTGGAGCGGTGGCTCAGTGGTTACGGCACTTGCCCAGCATGCGCGAGTACGCGAGTTCAAACCCCAGCACCACGTACACAATGAAGTCTCAGAGTAAGGACGGCTCTCTCACTGTCCCTCTCTCTTTATAAAAAAAAAAAAAGAGAGAGAGAGAGAAGCCCCCTCTAAACGGTTAGTGAGACTGTTTCAAAATAAAAAAGTATAAAGGGCTGGGGATGGAGCTCAGTGGTAAATAGGTAAATACCCTCTGAGCCCGGTGGTTCAATCCCCAGCACCCCTGGAATACTTCAGAGAGATGCAGAAAATTACAGAGAAGCAAGTTTTAAGATACCTGCATCCCAGCCCCCGGGATGGCTAATGTGACGTCTCTGACCTCTGGTTCTGCAGGCACCTGCATCCCACCTGGCTGGGGATCAAAATCTGCAGGGAAGAGGCCTGGGTGCAAACTCAAGCTGGGCAAACTGGCCTGTGAGTGCTCCTTCCTGAGGACACAGTGCTGCTGCTGTGGGAGGGGCCTGGACACTGCAGCTGCTTCTGCCTTCAGTGAGGGACATTTTACTGATCAACCTCTATCCAGACGTTGAGTTTCCTTGAAATAACTGACCTGACCACTTTAACTCTTGTTTCTTATTCCTCACGTGCCTAGGAATCAAATATTTTTTCGCCCTGCTCTGTGACGGGCATCAAGGTGGGAGCAGAATGTCACCTCCCCTCAGTCTCAGTGAGGACGTGAGGGCAGCTGGTGTCCTGCAGAGCCAGCTGGAATCACAGACTCACTTTATTCGCACCTTGTCTGTCTGTGAAGGTGGTGCCCTCCCACTCGTACAATGTGGGCTTCTGGGCACCAGCAAGGAGCCACCTGTCTGCCTGCAGGGCATTCCCAGCAGGGGTGTTGGGACAGGTTGAGACACAGAGCAGCAGGTGTAGCAGGGCGGCTGGGCTCTGCAGACTCTGCCAGCACTAGCTACAGAGTGGCCTCTGCTTCCCTTGACTCACCCTGTCTTCATGAGCTCCCCACCCTTTCAGAGCCGCTTGCTCATCCGGGGCCCAGCTCAGAGGCAAAGCCACCGTCTGTGGGTGCCCGGGGTGGCCAGGCCCGCGGTGGGATCCCAACCTGTTCCCCCACTCACCTGTTTTCTGCTGTTTCCCTTGAGACCAACGAGTCTGCACATTCATAAATACTTAACCTGGCAGACTGTTTCCGACTGGAATTAACTGGCAACGAACTCTGGTGACATTTTTGTACAAAGAAAACAGCAACTGATGGGAAGTGGGGACCGGTCTGAGTTGGTTGCACAAGAGCCCTAACAGGAAGGCAAAAAGTTGGATTTGCCTGCAGGGAAAAGGACTGTGACACACCTGGCAGAGACAAATACAGACAGCGTGGATCCAGCCTGGGAAAGCAAGGGTTTCACAAGCGAGACTTCAAACAGCTTGACTTCAAGATTTCCATCTTCCTGAACACAGACTTCAAATGAGAGTGATGTGCGGGATCTCATGGTGGGACCCAGTGTGTCTTTGGTGGGGACACAGGATATTCATTTCCCGCCCCCCTGGCTTCAGTAAGATGAACAGCAGTGGCACCAAGGCACCAGGCAGAACATTTCCAGAGCTCCCAACTAAAGCAACGCAGTGCGCTCATGGCCAGACTGACGGCGAGGACGCCAGAGCTGGCCCTGGAGCGCACTGTGCTTCCTGCACTTGTTAACTCACTTGGTCCCTTACAGACCCTCTGGGGTTGCTTATGTGTGTCACCTCCACAGGGGCACAGCAAGGGTCAGCGAGCAGTCCCACACCACACAGCAGGGACAAGGCCTGTGTCCACACCCTGGCAGGTGGGCTCAGAGCCGGCCCTCCGGTTGGCTCGCACACACCTGCTCTGAGGCATCTTCAACTTCCTAAGGCTTCGACTTCCAAGACTGAGCAGCCAGACCACAGATGTCCAGAGAACTCTGAGTCACAGCGACCATATGCAAGCCAGACCATAGGCTCGGCCGGTAATAGGGCTACTCCTTTGAGAGTTGTCCCTTACAGAGCCACCATTGCCCCCCACCTTTGCCTTCTGCCAGGCCACCCCCCTCTCTGTAAGCCTTTTGCAAATGTTACATCTTCTCCCCTTTGCCCTGAGTTCTAAGTTCCAAAGAGAAGACCCCTCTAAATGGTTAGGATGTAAACTGCTAAACAGACGAGATCTACCAGAACCAGAGCATCTGGCAACGTCCATAGCCACCTTCCTTCATTCTTTAACTCCGTGCAGCAACGCCAGGTGTGTAAGCGCTGTGAGGTTTAACTGGCAGAATAACTGCAGAGCCAGCTGGGCAAGGCCTGTGCTCCCCGCTACCCAGCAGTCCAGGCAGCAGGGCGCGACTTAGTGAGACCCAGCTCCAAGTAAAATTGTTGTTATTTTAATACAGAGAAAGAGAGAATCAATTTTATTTATTTCTTCATTTGGCCTTTGTTTCTCCAACACTTAGCTGTGTATGTGGTGCTGGGCTTTGAACCCAGGTCCTCATGCATGCCATGAAAGTGCTCCAATCACTAAGCCACCGCTCCAGTCCCTCAAAGTAAAATCTTAAAAGGGCTGCAGCGGTGGCTCAGTAGTAGAGCACACACGTAGCATGTGTGAGGACCTGGGTTCAGTCACCAGCACCACATGGGAAAAAAAAAAGCAAACAAAACCAACAAGCCAGGTGTGGTGGTGGCGCACACCTATAATCACAGCAGCTTGGGAGGCTGAGGCAGAGAATTGCAAGTTCAAAGCCAGCCTCAGCAACTTAGCGAGACTCTATCTCAAAATAAAAAATAAAAGGGGCTGGGGATGTGGCTCAATGATAAAGCACCCCAATCCCTAGTACCAAAATAAATGAAAAGTGACAAGGGCTAAGGATGTAGCCCAGTGGTCAAACACCCCTGGGTTCAATCCCTAGTACCAAAAATAAAGAAATCAAACTACAGCAACTAGCCCCAGAAGGTCAAGGTCCATTGGGCCATTCTGGCCAAAGAAGAATAAAGGAGCCCCACATTCTGTATTCACGCTATGAAAGCCGTGTGTACCCCTGAGCCCCCAGGACTGAGTCTTGAGGATGACAGCCATTCCATCTTCCAAGGTGCCTGCCCTTAAGTAAACCCAACTCCCTCCTACCCACCCCCCATCCTGCACCTAACTCCCTCCTACCCACTCCCCATCCTGCAGCCTGGACCTTCGTGCAGTAACTTACTGCTCTCAGCCCAGAGCCACCAAGACAGCTGCTGCTTCTTTTTTATTTTTTTCTTTCCTTTTTAAGAGAGAGGGACAGTGAGATAGAGATAGAGAACGAGAATCAATTTTTATTTAGTTTTTTCATGTGGCTTTCGTTGCTTGGACACTTTGTTGTGTACGTGGTGCTGGGGTTTGAACTTGCGTCCTCGCGCATGCCAGGCAAGCACCATATCCACTGAGCCACCCCTCCAGCCCAGGATAGCTGCTTCTTAATGTCTGTTCTCACTTCCAACTTACGATCAACTGAAGAGAGCCAATATGTGCCCCTTAAATCAACTGCACAGGGCTCTCTTATGGTGGGCATCCCCAGGGCACACCTGGGCTCCCCTCCCCTCCTACTCAATCTCTGCCCAGAGCAGCCAACCCCTTGCCCAGGAAGCCTTCCATACACCTGCTTTCTACATGCTGGGTCTCAGGAGTGGCCTTTGTTTCCATAACTTATGCTCCTGCTGCACAGTGAGGGCCCTGGAGACCCAGATCCAGCAGAGAGGGGGAATCAGGCACAAGGACATGGCCTAGGCAGAGACTACCTCTCTCCTCCGCCCCTTTTTCCTGACCTCCTCCACACAGATCTCCACTGTTAGTGGGATGGACTCTGTGTCCACTTCTAGAAGCATGGGCGCCTCCCTCCCCAGCCCCAGCCCCAGGCCAACAGCCTGGACTTCCCACCCTCCTCTGAGGTTATGGGCCAGCCTGTGCTCTGCAGTCATGGATGGTCTACCTTCCACCTACCCTCATGCTGCTGGTCGGCCTGGTGCCCAGAGGGTAGCCCTGGGGGAGAGGCAAAGGCCACTCCTGTGCCCACCGAGGGGCAGCCCTGGGGGAGAGGGAAAGGCTAGTCCAGGCAGCTCCTAGCACGCATCTGTCTCAAATCTGGCAGGTGGACTTTCCCTCCCCCAGGTGTGAGTCTAACCTGAATCATATACCCCTACGCCACCAGAGCCCAGCCCAGCCCTGCCCTTACTTCCTCAGAAGTGCCCCATGCCCCACCCCAGCCTCAGGCATAGCAGCCCGTTTGCTTCCCCTTATTGCTCCCCTTCACTGTGTCCCCAGGTGACACAATCTTGAGGTCCACTGCAGACCCTTAACTGGCTGGCAGCAGGAGGGCCAGGGCCGGGCCTTGCAGAGGACCCACCGAGGGCAGCCGGGTGGCACCTGAGGTCGCCCATCCCCTCCCGGGCGCCTGCTTACCCCTGGCCCCTGGCCGCTCCGCAAGTCCTACTCGGCCTCCTGCGGAGCCCCAAGGGTCTGGTCGCGTCAGTGTCCCCGCTGTCCCCGGCTAGAACCCATGCAGGACAGCGGGCCGGGACCCCCGAGTCTCTGCGCGTCGCCCGCCCCACCTCCCGCGCCCAAGCCGCGCCCCCGCCGGTCCCCGTGACTCGGCCTCCGGGCGAGCGACACTAACGCAGGCGGGGGGACGCTCCACCCAGGACGCCGGGGCTGGGGGCCGGAGCCCACGTGCGCGCGACTGTTACTGTGAGTGCGCGCGCGCGTGACCGCGGGGCCCCGCGTGACCAGTACCCCCGCCCGCCACACCCCAGCCCAACGTCGCTTGGCCCCGCCCCGTGCCTGGGTTCCGCCCGGTCACGTGGGCGCCGCTTTAAGCCCGGAACGCGGCGGACCCGGAGCCACTCGGCCGCGTCCTCCGAGCCGTGCAGATCCTCGCAGTTCCCTGCTGCCCACTCCGCCGCCAGTATGATGATGTGCGGGGCGCCCAGCGCCACGCAGCCGGCCACGGCCGAGACGCAGGACATCGCCGACCAGGTGAGGCGGCGGGCCGGGCGGACAGGGGGCGGGAGCCCGGGGACGGGCGGGCGCGGCGGGCAATGCGACAGAGACTACAGTGCTGGCTGCGCTTGCGGCGGGTCCTGCTACAGCACCGGTGAACCCCGAACTGGGGGTTTCTCCAAAAAAAAGTCAAAAGGCAAAACCCAGACCGGGCTGGGCGGCCCCCGCCCCTACGCAGCTGCCCCGCCTCCCCTGCCCCTTCGCCCTCGGCTGCATCTGCCCCGGTTATACTGCAGGCTCCCCTAGCTGTTCCCCAGCAAAGTCGGATTCTTCAAGCAGGAAAGGTGCAGGATTTTGAGTAAGAGGGAACGTCAGGCTTCTGTCTTTTAACTGCCTCCAAAGCCCTGCTCGCCCTTGTCGCACCATGTCACTTGCTCCGTGGCGTGGGCCATCTGTGGGGGTGGTGAGTCAACCCACGAGACCCTGAAAATGAGACATTTGTCCAGAACGCACTTGCCCAGCGCTGTGAGAGCCACGCCTGTAATTGCTCCCCCTGAGGACGCCCACAGCGGCCCCTGCTTTCATTTCCTGGTTTCCAGGCCTGAGAGTTTTGTAATTTGCCAGGACAGAGCAGTGGCTGTCTCATGGGGACGTGCAAGTGAGCAGTAGCTTTGCTACTGAGAAACTTTCAGGGCGGGTACTTAGGAGGCTGGCCCATCAGCTAGATGGCCTCAGAGAAAAAGGAAGGGACTGGCCGGGAGCACCTGCTCTGCATGTCTGCTGCTGTTTCTGCTGACTCTCCTAGCAGCCCTCTGCGTGAGCTGCTGCTGCTCCCACTTGCCGATGAGAACAGAGATCGGGGTCTGACCCTAGGTTAGGGGAGATGAGTCCTGCTTTGGGTCTTCCCCCAGCCCAGTGGGACCCTGCGCCTCACCTGTCCTTGGGCCCCACCTGGTCCCCTGAGGGCTGGTAGCCTGCAGCTTCCTAACTGACCTGAGGCCTTGCCAAAAGTCCAGCCTGTCCTGCTCCTAGTCAACAGTTTCAGGGGACTGTCCTCCAGCAGGCAGGGACCTGGCCTATTCAGGGCCACCTCCTGTCCTCCACCTCCACGTGGGTTTGCTCACCATGCTTGCTAACTTTCCTGCCACTGCTCCTGAAGTGGCAGAGATCAGTCGGGACTTGTCATTATCTGTATGTGTCCCCAGGCACAGCACGGAGTCTCCAGCAGAGACCAGCAGAGAAGGGGGCTGCACGTGACTGTTCAGACACAGGCAGACCCTGCCCCCTGTGCAGCAGAACCAATCCCGGCTGTGCAGACAGCACGGGAGCAGAGGACTGCCTTCTCTGTCCCTCATCTGTCTTCCCTATGTGAGGGCCCTCCTGGAGGCACTGGCAGGTGACAGAGCTAGGGTCAGATTGCCCTGTCCCTTACCTCCCAGCTGGCCCTCCTCCTCCCACTTGTTTTGCTTTGTTAAACTAGAACCCCGAATCCTCCAGGACCAGCGTGTCCCTGTGCAGAGTGGAGTTGCCCCAGTGCCACTAGCCACCGTAGGCACAATCCCAGAGCTCTGGCTGTTTTCTTTAGTTTTGGGGTGCTGGGGATAGAATGCCTCATAGTTGCTATCTGAATTGGGGTTTTTTTTGGCAGAGAGGGTCTTCTTTTGTTGCCCAGGCTGGCCTCAGACTCCTGGGCTGAAGCAGTTGCCCTGCCTCGGCCTCCTGAGTAGCTGGGACCACAGGTGTGTACCGCTACACTTGGCCACCACACTTTTAAACTACATTAGAGAGGCTGGAGCGGTCACTCAGTGATTTCGGCGTTTGCCTGGCATGCGCGAGGACGCAGGTTCAAACCCCAGTACCATGTATGCAATGAAGTGTTAGAGGAACAAAAGTCACATGAAGAACTAAATAAAGTTGATTCTCTCGGGGTTGGGGATTTAGCTCAGTGGCAGAGCGCTTGCCTAGCGCACACAAGGCCCCGAGTTCGGTCCTCAGCCCTGAAAAAAAACAAATTGATTCTCTCTCACTGTCTTTCTCGCTCTTTAAAAAAGAAAAGAAACATTAGACATAAAAATGTTGGGTTTTTTAAAAATTTTTTTTTTTTTGCTTTACTTTGTGGAGCTGGGGATGGAACCCAGGGCTGTGTCCATGTTACACAAGGGCTCTGTCACCGAGCACCACCCTCAGCACCCTTAAAAATGTTTATTAAAAACAAACTTGCTGTTTGCTTCCTCAGATTGGCTCCTGAGATGTTGGGTTGCTTGTTTTTTGGGGGTGCCGGAACAGAACCCAGGGCCCAGGGCTAAGTAGCACTCTTCCACTAGCCATGTCCCTAGCCTCTGAAAGGCCACGGCCCCACCTAGATCACACTGGCCTTGCCCCAGAGCACCTTGTCCAAGACAGGTGAGGCACTGCTCACCTGCTGTTACCGTGGCAAGGATTAGGTGTGGCCGGTGGGCGCACAGAGGCGTGCTAACAGCAGTAAGGCATGTCTGTGAAACGGAAGATTGAATTTGAAAACCAGAGATCTTCACTAATGAAAAGATTCATTTCATTTTATTTTTTGCACCAGGGATTGAACCTAGGGGCACTCAAACACTAAGCCACATCCCTGGCCCTTTTTGTATTTTGAGACAGGGTCTTGCTAAGTTGCTGAGGCTGCCTTTGCCTCAGCCTTCCCAGTCTCTGGGATTACAGATGTGAACTACCACACCCTGCTGAGAAGATACAGTTTTAAAAAATTAATTAGGGAAGCTGGAGCGGTGGCTCAGTGGTTATTGCGCTTGCCTGGCATGTGTGAGGACGTGGGTTTGAACCCAGCACCACGTACACAATGAAGTGGTGGAGCATTGAAAGCCACATGAAAAATTAAATAAAATTGATTCTTTCTCACTGTCCCTCTCTAATAGAAAAAAAAAAGATTACAGTCTTTCAAATGAACTGTTTGCATATTAAGTGAAAGGGCATAAACTTATACACAGTATTGTAATAAAAATATTAACGTGTCCAATGCCCACAGAAGAAAGGGCAGGCACCATTCTGATAGTGTCACTAAGCTGGTAGAACTGAGGAGCTGCTTTTCCACTCTGTCCCTGGGCTCACCCTTGCTGTGCCACACGTCATGAGGGACAGGGGCTGGCCCTGCAGTCCTGTTTGTGGGGAGCCCTGAGCCTTTCCTGTTCTCGCCCCACCCCCAGGTGAAGTCCCAGCTGGAAGAGAAAGAAAACCAGAAGTTCCCTGTCTTCAAGGCTGTGTCCTTCAAGAGCCAGGTGGTGGCGGGGACGAACTACTTCATCAAGGTGGGTGCCGGGAGACCTGGCTGCATGGACATGACCTGGCGTGTGGTGTGGGAGGAGGTGGAGTTGGCACACTGGGTCCGTGGAGCCCAGGGCCCTCACGGGACTCTCTCCCCAGGTCGACGTGGGCAATGACAACTTCGTGCACTTGCGGGTGTTCCGGAGCCTTCCCCACGAGAACAAGCCCTTGGCCCTACATGCCTACCAGACCAACAAGGCCAAGCATGACGAGCTGACCTACTTCTAGCCCTCGTCCTGCAGGCTGTCCCGGGACAGGGTCTTGCAGGGATTCTGTAGCGTGGGGCACATGTCCGGGACCACGGGGTGAGGTCGGCCCTGTGCTGTGCCCCTCGGGGTGTCAGGGGCGGTGCGAAGTGGCTGCTCACACCTGGTGGTTCCAGGTGTCACCTAATCGCCACTTTTCCTTCCCCATTCACAATCTTGGCTGCCCTCAAAGAGAGCCATACGTAGTCTATCGCTAAATACATTTTTGATGTCTTTATAATTGCTCCTTTGCTGTGGTTTCTTCATGGACTGTTTAGGAAGTTCTCAGAGCTGACGTGACAGCTGGCAGAGCCCCTGCTGCCAGCCGCTGGCCTGTGAGGGCTCCGGGTGCCAAGGCCAGGTGTTTAGTCACTGTCACAGTAGGTGGGCAGAGAGCTGGGGTCCTCCCCACACTCTACACGTGCAGTCGCGGTGGCTCTAGGCCTGTGCCCACGCCTTGGTCTCCTCCGTGAGGTACAAGGTTTCAGGAAGTCCAGTTCTAGAGCGCCAGCTCTGGGACACACGGACAGGCCAGTACAGAGTCGTGCAGAAGAGGTGGTAGTGTGCTGGACACTGTGGGACTGAGCCAGGCCTGCAGGGCAGTGGCGGAGCTGGCCCAGGCTGCACCTGGCCCAGAGGGCAGGAGAAGTCTGCACTTAGAATGCTGCTGCTTTCCACAGAGGCCACTTCCCACGAGGAAATTGGGTGGCTCAAACCCAGCTTTGCGTCACTGTTTAGGGGCTGAGACCACGCCTGAGATCCAGTTCGTGGTCAGCCTGGGTAACTCAGGATAACACATAGGAACGGGGGCTGGAGTGGAGGCTCGGCAGTTATGGCGCTTGCCTGGCATGCACAAGGATTGGGTTCAAATCCCAGCACCACGTACACAACAAAGTGTGGCAGCGTAGAACGCCACATGAAAACTAAGGATTCTTTCTCTCTTAAAACAAAACAAAAAAACAGGAAAGGGCTGGGGGTGTGGCTCAGTGGTAGGTCCCCTGGGTCCACTCCCTAACTCCCCACTAAGAAGAAAGCATGGGCTCCATTTGTCTGCTGTGGGTCACTCTGAGATGTGTTCCCGAGGGCTGCTGCCCTGCGGCCACCTAGGAGGCACGAGGCAGGTGTGCAGGTCTGCAGCTGCGGACCCAGGCTGACTGGGCCATGGGGTGACAGAGTGCAGTAGGGCATCAATGGTGAGTCCACAGCTGGGAAGGCGGGGTGTCCCATTCTCTACAGGAACTTAAGAATACGCTTTAAGGGCCTCGAGGGCAGCTCAGCAATAGAGCGCTGCCTAGTAGCATGCAAGGGCTCCCTGGGTGCCACCCCTGAAAACAAAAATTGCTGACTTACAAACCGGAGTCACAGAGTATCAGGAGAGCGGGTGTGGAGTCTGCTAGCTGCGTCTGCTGGGCTCAGAAGTCGGCTGCCCTGTGTCCCAGACGGGGCCACACCAAGCACCTGGATCCTCACCCAAGCTCTCAAGGTGAGGCAAGGCCCCGCTGAGCAGCAGTGGTGTCCAGCCCACTGTCACCCGCTCAGCCACCTTCCAGAGTTCCCAGGCTGCCACCTTTCCCTGAGCCTGAGGGCGTACAGGCCCTGTGTCCCCATTGCTGTGCAGACTGAGTCTGTCTGTGTGTGAGGGGTTTGGTGGGGCAGCCAGGAAGGACAAGTGTCCTTGCCACGCCCTCACTGCCACCAGAAGCAGTGTCATGGAGCAGGAGATGACAGGTGAGGTGGGATTCTGCTTAGACAAGAGGTGGAAATCAGCATTGGAGGCATGTGCAAGAGGGAGGACTGCAGGCCTGGAGGCTGACCACCCCACCCCAGGCAGGGGACTGCCTGCACTGGCTCCACGCTCCTCCACCCCACGGCGTGCAGCCTGCCACACTCTGCTCCCCAGGTCTCCCCTTTCTTGGTCCCCCCATGGCCGTGACCTCTTACCAGTCACCCTGCCTACATGAGGAACCGGCCCTGTGCCTTTTTAGACTTCTGCCTCTGGAACTGTAAGGGAATAGGTTTCTGTCTGGAAACATGGCGGGGCAGCCCCAGCGTGCTGGCCCACATGATTGTGCTCCAGGCCAGGAGGGCACTGATGTGTGCCCAGCAGCAGGCTGGGTATGCGACAGGAAGCGCCATGTCGTGGCCACCGGGCCTCTCCTTCACAGGCCTCACCTCTGGGGTCTTGGTGCCCATGACAATGGGTGGCCAAAGGGCCCCTGTGGGTCACCTCCCCCAGCCTTCCCCTTGCCTGGGAGCAGCTGCTGAAGCTAATGAGTGTCATGCACAAAGGTGTGCATGTCACAGGATCCCTGCACCCCCCAAGCCAACAGCCTTCACTGTCACCATCTTGGCAAGGAGGAGGAGGTGCACCAGCGGTCAAAGCTGGTCCTTGGCCCTGGCAGGGAGGGGCTGGGAAGGGGGCCCAACCTCTTCCTCATCCCCGACCCCCCCAGCTCCTGGTAAAACCTACAGGAAGCCTGAGAGCCCAGTTCCTGCTGCCTGGAGATGGGTCCTTGGGTGGGAGTGGATTTACAGGGAACCAGATGTCGGCAGTGGTGACCATGCCTGGCTGGCTGGACACCACGGCTTTAAGTTTCCCAGGGTAATAGAGCCAGGGCTCCCAACTAGGAGGGCTCATCATACCTCCACTCCAGCACCAAAGATATTTGTGGACCATCATAAATCAACAGAACCAGCATGGAACAGACATTGGCTATGCAGCACTGACAGGTGTTCCTGTTCCAAACATCAATGTGGACAGCAAGCGGCCTAGGGACTCTGGGGCAACCAGGCCACTCAAGCCTGGACCGTGCCTCCCACAGCAGCATGGACTGTGGGGTGATATGCGCCTTGTTCCAAAGGCAGAGAGGCCTCCAAGACGCTGAGCTTGTTTCCAGGAAGTGCTGCAGGGACAGGTGGCCCCGGGCAGTGCCTCTGTCCTCCTGTTGGTCTAGTTTTGCAACAATGGGAAGGAATTCCAACCACAGCTGTTCACAGGACAGCTGTCAAGTTAACAGCACCTGCAGTGTCACCACAGACATGTCCCTGAGACCATGAGGAACTCCCTTGGTTTCCTGAAACACTGACGTCTGCACCCCTCTAGTCAGGAGCTGGTCCAGCTACCTCGTGGAGATCCCCCCACCCTGGCCTGAGCTTCAAGGCCGTTTTGTTTTTGTTTTTGAGAGAGAGAGAGAAAGAATCAATTTTATTTAGTTTTTCATGTGGCCTTCACTGCTCCAACACTTTGTTGTGCATGCGGTGCTGGGGTTCAAACCCGCATCCTAGTGCATTCCAGGCAAGCACCGTAACCATGGAGCCACCACAAGAGTCCCTTCAAGCCCTTATTGCTTTTGCTCCAGGCCACTCTTTGGGACATGCTGGAAGGGTCTGCCATGCCCACCAATCTCTCTTTATTTTCGCACCAGCCCAAGCACACACCCTCCTCATGATAGCAGCTGGGTCCTGGGTGAGAGTAACTCTAGTAGCTTCAAACACTTTAAACGTCAAACACCAGGACAAAATCAGGAGAGTTAGGGTTAGGGCTCCCCTTGCCTTCCTGAAGGTGGGGTGGGCTGTCTCCCAATCAGCCTGAGGCTGCTGGAGTGCCTCCCCAGTACAGGGCCTGAGGGTGGCGCATGCTCTGTTCCCACCCACCCAGTTCTGCAGGGCAGAGGCTCGCCCTTGCCAGCTGTCTCCCAACTGACTTGCAGGATGGCAGAGTCCCCTGGGCTCATGAAGCCTTCTCTTTGACCCTGTGCTGTTGCAGAAAGATCAGAGACTGCCCTGCAGTGAGCTGGGGAGGGAAAGAGGAGAGGTTGGGGTCAGCCCAGGGCTCATCCCTGGGCAGGGGGTGCAGGGATGGCAGCTAGAGCCCCTTTGAGGAGAGGATCCTACCTGGCTCACACAGTGGGCAGGCTTTTTTTGGTACCAGGGATCAAACCCAGAGGTACTACTACATCCCTAATTCTTTTCATCTTTTGTTTTGACACAGGGTCCTGCTAATGCTGGCCTCAAACTTACCATCCTCCTGCCTCAACCTCCTGAGTTGCTGGGATTGCAGGAGTGTACCACTGTATTTGGTTGGAAATGCTTTTGGTTTTTTTTGTACCAGGGACTGAACCCAGGGATGCTTTACCATTGAGCCATAACCCCAACGCTTTTTACTTTTGTTTTGAGACAGGGTCTATCAGAATTGCTCAGGGCATTGGTAAGTTACTGCGGCTTCTCTCAAACTTGCAATCCTCCTCCTGCCTCAGTCTCTCAAGCTGCTGGGATTCAGTTATGCGCCACCATGCCCAACTTTGGGAAATGCTTTTTTTTTTTTTAAGAGTAATCAACTTTGTATTTTTTCATCTGGCCTTAGTTTTCCAACACCTAGTGGTGTACATGGTGCTGGGGTTTGAACCCACATCCTTGCACATGCAAGGCAAGCACCATAACCGCTGAGCCACCACTCCAGCCCCTGGGGATGCTTTTTAAAATGATACTTATTCTCCTACAATTTTTTAAAAACATCCAGGAATAACTTTCTATTAATATAAAGTTTTAAAATACTGTCAGATCTAAAATTGCTCATTAAATTCTGTTTCAAGCAAACAAGCATGCTGGGTTGTAATGCAAGGCAGAATATGGCGTGTCAGATGTTTTTAATTAATGTGCATGTTAACAGAAGTTGTCTGCACCAGGAATAAACTGCAGACTCAACAGGAGACACATGCTGTAGAAGACCAAGTTTAGCAACTGTGAACCTCGAGGGCAGCCCCAGCACTGGCATCTGAGGCTGTCACGTGGGGAGGGTGGGGACACCCACCCAGGCCCCCTATTCCTGGGAGGTGCAGCAGGACCATAAAGTCCAGTTCCTATCTCCAACAGAGGCGGATTTACACAGTAAAGAAACAAGGTCCCAGGAAGGGTGGCAGATGCCTAGTCTGTCGGGGTGGGCCTGGGACCCCACCTCCACCTTGGCTTCTCCCTGCCCTGTAGCGACCCCTGCTGGTGGAGGACGGAAGTGCGTGGCTGGCAGAACCACAGCACTAAGCAGGATGGTGCATCCCGCGCACCTGCAGATGGCCAGCCAGCTCCTGCACCTAGCACACGTGAACGTGTGGTGAACATGTGGTCCAGCTCTGCTGCAGCTGCAGGCCCTCATTCATCCCTTGTGCTGGGCCCTGCAGACAGCATTCACCCTAGGACCCTGCTCCAGGCTTCCCTGGCTCTGGGCTCATGAAGGATCTTCAGTGGGCCTGGCCTCCCACAGCCACAACCCCCAGAATGGGGGTTCCTCCCGAGTGTCCACTCAGACAGCCCTGCGGCCATTTCCCATGTGGCAGGCTCCTCTGAAGGACCCAGCTTTCCAGGGGTCTGGTGCAAAGAGCCACACAGGACAAATGAAAGGGAGACCCCTGCAGCCTGCTGGGAGGGGCAGTGGGGGGCATGGGCACCCAGCAGCCACACCTTTCCAGGCAGAGTGGAGTCTGGGGCCACTTGAGAGCCAAAGTTCTCTTTCCACCTCTGCCCAGCCAAATCTGAGTGCCCTCCCTGGGCCAAGGCAGGTGCTTGGGTCCTGCCCCTGCATACGTGGGGGGCACGTGGAGGCCCAGAGCTGTTGGGCATCATGAATACTGACCCCAAAGCCTCCAAGCAGGTGGCCCTGCGAAAGCACAAAAGAAGTCCTGAGGCCAGAACTCTCACCTCTGTTCTGTATACTTCTCCACTGTGGGACCTGAAGCAACGGGAGAGATGGACACAGGGATCGGGAGCCACACTGGGTGTCAGCGACCAGGGACCCTGCCTGCTCCCCAGAGCCATATCGGCCTGTGCTTCCCCAGGAGGCATGCCAGCCCCGTGCTCCAGCTCAGGGCGCCTGTCTTCTTATCGCGGCTGGTGGCAGTGTGAACAGCTCACACCTGGCGGGCATGGCAGGCCGCGCTCTCGCTCTAATGGAATCGCAGCCTCCCCCTGTTCTCAGGGGAGCAGTTCAGCCAAGCCGGGCTCAGCTCATCATAAGATCAAACATCAAACATTATAAAACTGGCTCTGATGAGTTCAAGAAACGGGACATGGAGCATCGCTTTCACAATTACCGACATATATTGCAAAATCAACACTGAGGCACACAATTACCTTGGCAGGACTAGGCGATGATTTAAAATTGATTAAAAAGATCACATTTTGTAATTCCTTCCTGCAGTCTCCAGGAGAAGGTCTGAAACGCTGGATTAAGAAAGTGTTAAAATCCTACCCCCTAATCACGAGCAAGCAACACGGGGCTAATACAGCTTTCATCTCAAATTGATATCACTGTCATTTGGTATGTGTTTAAAACTATGGAGAGTAACAACAGCTTTAATTCTAATTTGGACCCAAGCTGTATCAATAAGCACTACCAATGCCCACGGTCACCTGGATGGCCCACTGGGTGTGGACCCTGTGACGGCACCTGTCAGCATGGAAATGAGGCCGGGAGAGCCAGGGCCGCACTGCACCTTGAAGGCCTGCATGCACAGTGGGGTGGGCAGACCCCACCCTTCCAAGAAAGCTTGCTTTCTCTCTCTTTTTTGTGGTGCTGGGGACCAAACCCAGGGCCTCGCACACGCTAGGCACGCGTTCTACCACCAAGCCCCACACCAGCACAGTGTCCCACACTCTGCAAAGACATCAAGACTGCAGCCATCCACACCTAAAGCCCTGATTAGGCACACGGCTCCTGCCCCCACCTCTGCTCCTTGTCCTGGGGGCCAACAGCCTAGAGCTGTGGATGGTGCCCCAGTTCACAACTCTCAGGACAGCTCCGGTGTGTGTGCGCTGCAGGGGAGGAGAGTCCACCTTAATCTGGACCACGCCCTAGCTGCCTGCAGAGCGCTGCCCTGAAGGTCCCCTGCACACACGGCTCAGCCCTGTGCCAAGGCTGCCGCAGTGTGACATTCTCACTATCACACAGAAGAGACACACACTTTGGTTCTCTCCCCCCCGGCCCCAGGTTCTACGCTTGCTCTCATGTCAAGAAAGAGAAAATCAGCTTTCCTTGTTGCTGGCAAGGTGGGTCCCAGTCTCCGCCTGGCAGCGTCAGCTTTCCCGCAAGAGGCTGGCTGGTCCTCCCTGCTAGGCCACTGGCCACAGCCTTCCTCCTCCTGCTGGCCCAGTGGGTCTCAGTGCTGAAAGGAGCTGGCCACTGGGACCAGCACGTGCAGCAGGAACATGCATGGTTTGGCAGCCACAGTAGGGAGCCACCTGACCCTGGCCAGACCTCGGAATGTGAGCAGTGTGGGGATGAGTGGGGTGCAAGGGTGCTGGAGCCCCACGGGGACCAGCGAATCTTGGCTTTGGGGTGCGTTCCCCAGGGTAAAGAATGCAGCACTGGGAGGCAAGTCTTCCTGGAAGACACTGGAGCTGCACTAAGGGTGGGGGCTCTGGGACAGGGGCCCTGTGGGGCACGGACAGGGCGTGCCCCTGGAGAAGCGGCCCAACCTCCAGGCTGTGGGTTCCCAGGAGCCAGGTGCAGGGAAGAGGGGTGGGTGCTGCGGCAAAGGCAGGCCGCAGACAAGCAGTCCCACCTGCAGCCTCGCCTGAGGGGCCTCAATTCTGGACAAGGTGGAGTCAGGGAGGTCACCTTGAGCATCAGACAGCTGGACTGGTGTACAGGCCAACACCAACCTCTACCACTGCAGCCCACCCCAGGGGTCTGGCTGGTCCTGCCCACGTAGTGTCAACGTGTCCCCCTGTAGGACAGGATGTCCAGGGCTGACAACCAGCTGGCTTCGTGCAAGGGCCTCCTGCCTCTGGCTGGCACGGAGCACAGAACCAGGTTGGGGGGTAGGGGTGAGGGGCTAAATGTGCCAATTGGGAAGCAGGTACTTGTGTCCTGTGTCCCTGCACACATACTTGTGGCTTGATGGGCTATCCCCAGCAGGATATATACATGGCCTAAGTAATGCTGCACAGATTGAGTAAATTCCCATGGGAACCCAACAGGGCACTCTCTGAATTCCACGGGCCACCCTTGGCCCAGCAGCAGCCCTTGCGCCAGTGTGTCCCTCACAATACAGCAGATCCCCAGAAGTTGTTCCCAAGTTACAGGAGGTCCCACTGACACCCATGAGGTTGGCAGACCAACTGGACTTGCCTGGGCCCTGGAACAGGCAGTGACCACGAGTCCGAGCACAGCAACATGGGCAGGTACACGGCTGTGTAAGCTCAGACATTCAGAGACCCCACGAGTGCACATTGAGACACAACAGTTCCAATGCAGGAGCAGAGAGGACACGACCAGATTCTTCTAGATGCTCAACCTGGGAGGTGGACAGTGGCTTCGCAGGCCCGGCCCAGACGACACAGGGGTTCGTGGTGCAGGGGCAGCCAGTGGCCCAGTGCAGGGTGGTCAGGGGTCCTGAAGCCCTGGGGGAGGGGCCGGCTTCCAATCACAAATCCCGTGACTGCTTCTGTTGTTTTTTAAAAGCACGACTGGCCTGTTCACAATGGAGACCACTGACACTGACACTCACGAGAGGATGGAAAGTCAAGTCTCGGTCACGGCTCTAGGGCAGACGTCACACTCTAACAAGGACGAAGACGGAGACATGCTGTGCGTTGTGGCGAGTGCGCGTGGCCCTCACAGCACCGTGGCTTGGACGACGATCTCTGGGTCCTCGATGTCCTTCTTGCTCTGGACCATCCTCAGCTCCAGCTGGGCAGAGCTGGGCTTCTGTCCTTCCCCAGCCTGGGCTGCAGACAAGAAGGACCAGTGAGGGCGACTCTCCCCCATGCCCACCCCTGCCCAAGCCCGGAGCCTACTGGCTCCCGTGCTCCCCATGGCTGCCACTGCCCCACCCCACTGGACAGGGGGCCCTGTCCCCAGGGCAGGTGTGGGCAGGTACCTCTGGCACACTGGATGGTCCTCTGTAGAACATGGTACATTGCTGACACAGTCTTCTCACAGGCCACCTGCAGGGAGGAGACCCTGAGCCCCAGCCTGAGCTGATACCTGCTGCCTGGAGCGGTGTCCACAAGCCCTCCTGTTCTAGGTCACCAGGGAGCTGGCTCCAGGCCACAAACTACCTCACCTTGACAGGGGAGGGCCCCTACCTGTGTGCAGGACAGCCTGCCACAAAGACCTGGAATGTTCCTCGAGGCCCATGCCTGAGACACTCAGTCCATGCACTGTGGTGCACTGGGAGAGGGTGGAAACCCTAGAGGATGGGCCTACAGGGGAGGGCCTGAGATCACAGGGCGGGTCCTCTGCAGGGCAGTGGACCACCCCCTCTTCCTCCTGGCTTTCTCCACCACACGCTCCCACAACCAGGCCAAAGCACCAGGCTGAAACTGCCAGCCAAAAGGAGCCTTTCTCTTCACAAGCTGGCTCTCAGATACTCTCAGTTACAGAAGCCCATCTAACACTGGAGTAAGAGAGAAAATCCCGCGTATTAAACTACCCACTTCGGCGGCTTGAGATGTGGCTCAGCCAGAGGGTGCTGGTCCAGCACGCATAGAGCCCCTTGGTTCAATTCCTAGCAGCACCACAAAAACAGAACAACAACAAAACACTAAATTACCCGCTTCCCCCTGGACCAGACACATGTGGGAAGGAGCAGTGCCTCTGGAACGCTTGTCAATATCAACTTATTCAGCATGTGCTTAACAAGAACTCCTGAAATTCCTGAAGTTAATTAATTATAAAGACTCTATTGGGAGCACTTACCTGGCATGCACAAGTACACGGGTTCAAACCCCAGCACCACGTACACAGCAAAGTTTTGGAGCAGCAAAAGCCACATGAAAATCTAAATAAAATTGATTCTCTTTCTCTGTCCTTCTCTCTTTAAAGAAAAAAAGACTATCGGGAAAGAATTCTTGCCCAAAACTCAGCTAAAATCATCACCCACTGCTGTGCCCAGACCAGAGGCTTGGGGGACTCTGCAGGTGCTCAGGGCATGCGACTCACTGCCCAGCTCTACACAGACTGGTTTGTCCAGGCCCTGACTCCAGAGCCCCAGCAACGAGGCCTCTGGGTGCCAGCTGGGTGCTTCCACTGCTGGGTACCACAGGATATGCATGCAGCTGCCAGGACTGCGAGGCAGGTCTGGCCCACACTCTGCCCTCGAGGGAGGCAGGAGGGGGGCCCAGTGGCGGGGACCACACATCCCAGCATAGAGTTCAGGGTCTGCAGCGGGCTTGTCACACGATGGCTGGTTGGGCTTCATTTTATAAGAAGGAGCCAGAGACCTGGCCGAACTGGGGGGAAACGCCCCTTGAGGTATCCGGCAGGAGTGTCAGGGGAGCCATGGCCAGAGCCCGACTGGGGCACCTATTTCCCCGAGATCTCCACTGTGAGGGGCTGTGTCCTTCTGCCCTCACCACATTCTAAGAGACAGCAGCCCGGCGCACCTCACGGACCTAGGTCAGCCTGCATGGAGGCTTCTGACTCTGCTTTTCCTCCCCTCCCCTCCAACTCTGCTCCAACAGCACTGAAGGACACTGTCAGCGGACAGGGCACTGGACAGCAATGATCTGATGAGTTGTTACATGTGATTCTTGCACACAGTGCAGGAGGAGGCCACAACCAAGTGACATAGCTGTATTCAAACTGTCCCCCTGGGCTGGTGCAGTGGCCACGTCTATGATCCCAGCAGCTGGGGAGGCTGAGGCAAGAGGATCCCAAGTTCAAGGCCAGCCTTGACAACCTGGCAAGCCCTAAGCAACTGAGTGAGACCCTGTCTCAAAATAAAAAATAAGAAGGGCTGGGATGTGGTTCAGCAGTTGAGCACCCCTGGGTTTGATCCCTGCTACAAAAACAAAACAAAACAGAACGGAATGGAACTATCCCAAGCTCTGTGCTTGCTGTGTGCTGCATGAGAAGGCCCTGACACCCCCAGCGGGTGCAGTAAACCAGGTGCAACGACCCTCTGCCCAGCAGTGCCTGAGCAAAATCATCCCATCTGTGCACAGAGTAGGTGGGCGGACCCCCAGCAGTCCCCAGCAAGCACCTCCAAACCAACTTCTGCAGTGGCACACCTCCCCTGGCCTTTGTCCCCAGTCCTGGGAGGGTGGCTGCAGCCCCTCAGACCCAAGTCACAGCAGGTGTGATGTCCCAGGGAACAGACGGTGCTATCCTGCAGAAGTGGCCCCTAAGTCTCCAAGCACCTAGCACAGGGTGCACCTGGTAGGGTACATCTGGCTCAGGGCCTCCCTGGGGTCTGGCGGACACCAGGGGGAGCTAACTTTTGTTTCTGTTGTGCTGGGGATGGAACCCAGAGCATGGCACTTGCCATGCCAGGGCTCTTACATCGAGCTCTTTGCCTGCCCAGTCTGGTCCTGAACACTCTTCTCCAGCCCCTGCAGCATTCGGATCCCCTTCCTCCCAAGCGAGGGCAGAGGGCATTTCTACTGGGTGGGGGACCCTAAGCCCCTGGCCTAGCTGCCACCTCTCACCTAGCTCTGCTGGTACTCAGGCCAGGCCCCTCCCTTTCCCTCTGCCCTGCCATCCCCACAGGTGCAGCAGGGTGGCCGTGCAGGGCGTGGGGCTGACCTTGAGGTTGTCAGGGTGCTTGTGTGTCCATGCCAGAAGCATGGCGGCAAAAAGGTCCCCGGTGCCCACGAAGACAGCATCCACCCTGCGCATCTCCATCCGGATGCGCTCGGTCACCGTGGTGCCATCAGGCCTTTCTGCAACAAGACACCAGACCTGAGACTCTCTGGCCAGAGAAGGGCCAGCCCACCTTGTCCCCAACTCCTCCCACAGAGCTGCCTGCATGTGGGATGTCACATGGGTGGCCTCCTTCAGGCCCTGGGGCTCAAGGTGTGAGTGGTGCTGTCCCCTCACCCCCTCCCTGTCCTAAGGAGAAAGACTGGACGCTTGGAAGCTACAGTGAGGATAGCCTCAGGGGACATGGAGCTGCCTGGAGGCACTGAACCATGTGCGTGAGCACATCTGCGTGCACTGCCCAGGTGCAGAGATGGAGGAGGCTGTACCCGGGACACTCGCTGGGGCTATGGGTGTGAACTCAGGTGCTAGCTCAGCTCTTGACCTGGCCTTTGGTCATCCTAACACTGCTCAGAGAAGCTCAACCCAGGTGGAATTGTGTCATCTGGCCACATCCCTAGCTCAAGGTGGCGTTGGATGCCTGGTCCCCAGAAGCAGGACGCCAGCTGGCCACTTGATGTCACCATGCTATCCAGGGCATCTCATCTGCCCTTTGAGCCTCCTCAGGGTGAGATGTTCTCAGGAATCTACCACCAAGTGTCACCCCAAGGTCACCGTGCTGTGAAGAGTGCCTGAGGGCAGGCAGGCACTTACTCATCCTCTGGCTGCCCAGCGCAATCAGGTAGTCACTGCCCTGTGTGGAGGGCAGGTCGGAGCTGGTGATGACCACTGTGTCAGGGCCCATGGCATGCAGCATGTCCATCACCTGCCGGTGGCACAGAAAGCCCATCAGCCCATCAGTCCAGCAACCACACCACCTGCCTGTTCCAGGTCCCAGGGATTTAGAGGAGGGCCCCTGGGGGGCCACTGCCCCAAGCAGCCAGACATGGCCTGTAGGTTGCTGAGATGGGCAGGGATGAGACCTAGGGAACCGTGTGCAGGGCCCTGCAGCGATGGTCACGAGGGCTCAGCTACTCTGCCCTTCCATGCTCTGCCAAGAGGATGCAAGGGCAGGGGAGCTAGACAGTGCCCTCCCAGGCACCAACCCTGCCAGCACCTTGACCTTGGACTGGCCTCTGGATCTCGAGCCAATCAATGTCTCTGCTGCCCATCACCCAGCCTGTCTTTTGGTATGAAAGCAAAGGGCCAAGGTGACCCCAGCAGTGGCTTGGGAAAGGAAGACAATGCCACCCAGGCCTCAGCGAGGCGTGAGGGCAGCAGCAAGTCCCAGAGGGAGGCAGACCAGGTCTCTGAAGCAAGAGCCCACCTGGGCTGCAGGTCCACTCCTACGTAAGCCCTGGCAGCCCACCCTGAGCACTCCAGCCCTGTCCAGAAGCCCCAGCGAGCAGGCCCTGGCCTGGGACCTCCCTTCACATGTGCTCCTGTTGGGTGTCTGCAGGCCCGAGGGCAGGCAGGGTGGTGGCCTGTGAGTGGAACGACCACCAGGCCAGGCACACAGCTCAGGCAGTGCAGCTGCCATAGGGCATCTGGAGTTCCTGTCTGTCCATCTGTGGGCAGGAAGGTGTGGACTGCAGGTCACCAGGAAGATGACCCAGGGGCACGAGGCCACACTGCTGGGGAGAGCTGCAGGCTTGGTGAGCAAGACCGTTCCCAGAGCTCACAAGGTGCAGGCATACAACAGGTGCTCTGTAAGCGCAGCTATCGTGGCTGCACTGTGCACAGGTAGGATGAAGCCCTGACCCCAACACCTCAGTGTGACCTTTGGAAGGGAGGTCACAGTGGGCTAGGGCGTGTCCCGTGTCTTTAAGGACGGGACTGCAGGCCTTCTGAGGAGTGCCACGGGAGGAAGGCGTGTGGGAGGCAGGGCCAGCACTCAAGGTAGGGCAGTGCGGGTGCTGGGCGAGGTGGGGAACCCTCCAGCCACTATTTTGGACTTTGAGCCTCTGGAACCGCACATGAACTTCTGATGCACCTGGCCCCCTGAAGCAGGGGCACTTCCCAGGTGCCAGCATGTGCTGCCCTCTGCCACACACTGAGAGGGGTCTGAAGGAGCCAACGGGGGCCAGCCTGGTGCCCATCTCCTGACCCTGCCCCCACATGGACAGCACTCTGCTGCACATGCAGCCTCCAAAGGCCTCCTTACCGCGAGTGCTTCTTCCTGGCTGTGGATCTTCCTGCCACTCAGTAACCTGGAAGACAGGTGGTGGGGCCAGGTGAGGCGCCTTCTCTGGGTACAGGTGCAACACGTCCATCCCAGCGGCTCTGGCAGTGTCCCCATCCCCAGTGTGTCCACTGGCCATCGGGGACCGGGCAGCCATGATGGATGGGAGACACAGGGAAGTGAAATGTGGCTCCTAAAGGGAACTCAGCCACTGTGCACTGTGAGGTTCAAGCTGTGGTGTTTACATGTGATGATGGGGAGGAACAGCAGCACAGAGCCCGCAAGGGGACCAGTATCCACAGACCCCCAAGGACGGCAAATGGTCAGTGGGCCACTTTCCACTGAGCCCACCAACAGCTCAGGGTCCTCAAGGTGAGATGTCACCTCCCAGTTTGGACAGACCCAGGTCAGGGAACCCTAGCCACCAAGAAACCTGGGGTCACACCTGCAGACGAGTTAGGCCTCAGAGTCGGAGGGACCCACTCGTGACCAGAGGGCACAGGAGCCTCAGCTCCACAGCCTGGGTAGCTGGTGGCTTCTCTTGGTGTCTGGTCCTTCAATTAGTCAGGGAACCAACAAGTTCCTCTGAACCTCACAGAGAGATCCAGGCGGCAGCCTGCCTGCGGCACCACCATAGCTTGACATCTGGTGGCCTCTGCTGGCCAGGACACCCCCTCCCTTTCCCATGCCCAGGCCAGCAGGATCAACAATGGTGACCATGAGTGAAGGGTTACCTGCTGCCAGGTGGGGCTGGGCTGCCACTGTGACCCAGGTGCGGGTGACCTGACCCCAGGCCAGACCCAGGGGGGCCTTCTGGGGGCAGGCGTGGGCTTGTCCAGGTCCGCCATGGGGAGGCACACGGCTCTGCTGTTGGCTACTTACTCGGCCTCGAACTGGTTGGGGGTTATGATGTCGGCCACTGGCACCACCTTCTCTCTGTACACTGGCAGGAGGTCCTCTGGAACGTACTGGGGAACACAGGGGACAGGGGAGGATGACTCGCACGGAGCTACTTTGCCCCTCAGCAGTGGGCAAGGCAAACCCAAGGGGCCCTGAAGGGAGGCTTGGGGCTGATGAGCAACTCCAAGGACAGGAAGTGGGTGAAGGTCTCAGGTGAGGATGGACCAGAGCACATACGAGGGGGGACGCAGCCAGGAAATGGGAGACCAGGAGGCCAGGGATGCCCGGAGCACATCTGGATACGGGAGTCCGACTCTCACGTTTCTTATCAACACAGGTCACAGTTCAGAGCCAACACACCATGGGCAGCTGATTTTCGTCTTAACTTGTCTAACAAGCAACTAACGCAGCAGCTTTCTTCAGCTACCATATTTCTTTGAAAAGGGTCCCAAAGCCAGAGTGCAACATGAGGCTCTGGAATCCTTCTGCTTGTTCCAGGGGGCACTTCCCAGGTGCCAGCTGAACAGCCTGCCTCCAACCTTTCCTCTTCGCAGGAGCCGGGAAGATTCTAGGCCAGCCTCAGCAACTTAGCAAGGTCTCAGCAACTTAGGGAGACCCTCTCTCAAAATAAAATAAAAAGGGCCAAGGATGTGGCTCAATGGTAGACCAAGCCTGGGTTCAATCCCCAGCACAAAAGCATGAAAACAAACAAAAAACTTGATGTTCAGCCACGCACAATGGTACAAGCCTGTAATCCCAGCTACTGAGAGGCAGGAGCAGGACGATTTCAAATTCAATGCCAACTTGGGCACCTTAGTGAGAATCGGTCTCAAAAAATAAAAAATAGAAAGGGCTGGGTATGTAGTTCAATGGTAGAGCCACCCCCTGGGTTCAATCTCTAGTACAAAAAACAAAAAGCCCCGATTTTGAGGGCTGGGATGTAGCTCATTGGAAGAGTGCTTGCTTAGTATCTGTGAGGCCCTGAGTGATCGTGAGCAACGTAAACAAAACAAAGCCAATTCTGGGCAAGAAGCTCTGTTCGCTCCTCTAAATCCTGTAGGAACCCGGGACTGTGGATTTTCTGTACATCTGAACCCATACATGACCTCTGTCCAGGCTGGTCTTGGACCCCCCAAAGGCAACCAGATCAAAACCAGGGCAGATCCCATAGCCAGGAAACTGGACGGGGCCCCAGCTCTGAGTCCAAACCTGAGCATCCCTGAGCCACCAGAAAACAGGCACGCGGCAGGCGGCCAGGGAGAGCTGCTGAGTGCACCAGATGCCCACCGGGGAAACTCCCCATGGGCCACCACCCAAGTGGGCAGGGAGGGAGACTGCCAGGGTCTGCCTGTGCCAGCGTAGACCATGCTCAGCTCGTCACACTTGGGGACTGGCAGCACAGACAGGCAAGGCCAGGCCAGCAAGCAAGGCAGGTGTTAGGCTGCCAGCTTCGAAGCCTACGGGAGGACAACCTGAGTTCCCTTCGTGTCCACACTGCAAGGCTTCTGTGACGGCCACAGGATGGACTTCACCCATGGACGTCTACCTGGCATGCACTGTCCCGAGCAGGGGCACTGCTATGCTTGCCCCTGATTTTTGAACACTTGTGAACCAACGATTTTTGCATTTTTAAATGGTCAGGAAAAGCATGTAAGGAAAAATACGCCTGGCGACGCAGGAAATCCGACTCTCAGCATCCCCGTAGGAAATCTTAGGAGGCAGTGCACGGGTTGTGGCCGCACCGTTTGGCTGCGTCTGGCTACAGGAGCAGCTGCGGCAGCAGGGGCGGGTGCAGAGGCCAACGCTACACACAGCCTGACCCATCCCCTAAGGAGGAAGCAGCCGCAGCCAGCACCCGAGTGTCAAGGGCAGGCCTAAGGAGGTGGCCCTACCTCCGGGTGTCACGCGCCACGCTTAATGACGGCATGCGGGCACTCACCATCGAGCCTTCGCCGTTCCACTTGTCACCCATCACAGGATCACACACTGCGGAGACACAGGGCACTGGTCAGCCAGAGCAACGCCTGGCAGAATAGACCCTCGCGCCACCTCTTCCTTTCAAAAGGTCTGGAAGAACTGGGGTGCTGCTCAGGGGTAGGGCTCTGGTCTAGTATGAGAGACGCTGGATTCAATCCCCAGCACCTCAAAAAATCATACTAAAATAAAACGTCAGAAATGCAGGCAAAGACACGCAACAAATGCTGTCTTGATCACTGTCAGGTGTATAAATCTGGGGCCGTAGGAACATCGGCCACCACCCACCTCCACAACTTCATCTTCCCAAACTGACGCTGTCCCTGTCAAGTGCCAACTCCTCATTCCTGCGTCCCCAGCCCGGGTGCCTCCCAGTCTACTCTCGGGCTCCGTGGACCTGTTGGTTTTGGGAACTTCATATACGTGGAATCACATTTGCCCTCGGGGAACTGGCTTCTTACACTGAGAGTGACATCTGTCATAGTCTGTGTCTGAATTTCCTTCCTTTTTTTTGTACCAGAGATTGGACTTGGGTGCTTAACCACTGAGCCACATTCTCAGCACTTCTTATTCATTTATTGTTTTTTTTGAGGCGGGGTCTTGCTAAGTTGCTTAGGGCCTCCCTAAGTGGCTGTGCCTGGCTTTGAACTTGTGATCCTCCCATGTCAGTCTCCTAAGTCACTGGGATGACAGGCATGCACTGCCATGCCTGGCTTTCTTTAATTACAGTTGTAGACGAATGGAATACCTTTATTTATTTTCATGTAGTGCTAAGGCTCAAACCAGAACCTCACAGGTGCTAGGCAAGCACTCTGCCGCTGACCTGCAGGCCCAGCCCCTCTCCCTTTCTCTGTACGGTGGATCAAGTTCTGTGGTTTAGACCACGCTGTCAGCTTCCTTCCCCCTGGCTGCTGTGAACACGAAGCAAAATTAGTGGGGTCTCGGCGTCAATAATTCTGGGTACAAACCAACGACAGAACAGCTGGGTTGCAAGGAAACTCCATGTTCAGCTTTTTGAGCAACTGCAAAGCCATCCTCCACGGCAGCTGCACCTTTCTACAAGGGCACCAGCAACTGTACGTGTGCTGCTACAGCCACCCCCACTGGTGTGCAGAGGAATCCAGAACAAGCCTGGGACGCCACTCCTCGCACACTCGCACACTCACACACACACACACAGAGCCTGGGACTCCACTCCACACACTCGCATGCACATACACTCACACAGAGCCTGGGACTCCACTCCATACGTTCGCACATGCGTGCACGCGCGCACACACACACACAGCCTGGGACTCCACACACTCACACACACACACACACACACAGAGCCTGGGACTCCACTCCACACACTCGCACGCACACACACTCACACAGAGCCTGGGACTCCACTCCACACACTTGCACGCACACACACTCACATAGAGCCTGGGACTCCACTCCACACACTCGCACGCACACACGCAGACACACAGAGCCTGGACTCCACTCCACACACTCGCATGCACACACACTCACACAGAGCCTGGGACTCCACTCCATACGTTCGCACGCGCGTGCGCGCGCACACACACAGCCTGGGACTCCACACACTCACACGCGCGCGCGCGCGCGCACACACACACACACACACACACACAGAGCCTGGGACGCCATGCCTCTCCCTGTCCCCCTGTCACACACACAGCTTGGGAGGTCATGTCTCCCCATCCTTTCTCTGGTTATCTGGCACCTGGCACTTCTTTGTCCAAGACGACTAAGTTAATTTTTACTTAATTGATGATGATTTGAACCGTTTCTCAAGTGACACGGATCAATATCTCAGGTCACCTGGGGCGGCACAGCTGCGGGAATGCCAAGCCCAGGTCTCCGGTCATCTGCCTGGTACAGTCCTTCCCTTTGGTGACCAGCTCACAGCACGGACAGAGCCACAGGCTGAGGAGAGCCTGCCTGGCCAGGGCCACCATGCACCTGGGAAAGGGCCTGAGCTTGCTGGCCACCAAGGAAGGGCCCCTGTGCGCTGCCTGCCGTGGCCCTGCCTGGGTGCCCTGCTCTTCAGGGCCAGTGTGCTTGCACATGGTGGCCCCCCAGGCCTTTACATGCTGACCCCAACTCTTAGCACTTCGCTCTCCCTTACATACCCCAGGAGACCCCAGGTTCACCCTGAAAATGTTCCCAACCCCTTTGCACATCTCACAAGGTTCCTCCCTGGAGGCCCAGTGGACAGACTGAGTGGCCAGGAGGGACAAAGCAGAAAGAGGGATGGCCAGAAGGGAGGCTGGGCATCCCTGTCCCTTCCTGTGCCAGGTCTGCCCTGGGGCACAATGGGCCAGGCACACTGGTCCAGCACCCACCGTACACGAGCCTGGAGTTCTGCTGCTTCAGCTCCTGCACGATGTCCACCACCATGGCCAGGAAGGACTTGTCCCTCGTGTACCCTTTGGGAGGAAAAAGCCCAGTTACCCTCTTAAACAGGCACTCCCCAGCCACCATGGCCCGAGCAGCAACCAGCACCAAACGGCTGGCGCGTGCGGCCAGGCCCGAGGCCACAGGGGAGCCCAGGCAGCTGGCAAAAGAAAGGTGACATTTTAAGAGAACAGACCCACAGGTGGTCAGTGGGTGACTACGTGTTTTCCTTTTTCAACCAGAAGCACATATCACTTTTAGCCAGGTACTAATGCTGGTCCCCTTTCAGCCCAGCAGCCCTACAGTGTGGCCCCAGGTCACCCCGGATTCAAGCCAGGTGCGGTATGGCAGGTCCCCAGGGCCTCTAGGGCTGTGACAGTGTCTAGGGCACTCTGTGAAGGAGGCAGGGACCCGACAGGAGCCCAGGTAGGAGGCGCTGGCCTTGCAGAACCCACCCAGCTGGCCCAGCGCAGGCGGCTCACCCGTGGGCACGCACCCGTGAGCACATAGTCGTACTTGTTCACGCAGTTCAGCTTCAGGCCTTCGTACAGCTCGTGCAGCTCCTCAGCGTTCAGCACCTGTCCCTTCCAGTGGGCGTAGCCTGCAGGGGCACAGGTCACAGGGACCCTGAGGCGAGGAGCAGACGCAACTGCCCACCCACCCTGAGGACACACACAGGAAGCCTGAAAGAGATCGCCTAGGCATGGTGCCTCCGTGGTCTGCCCCTTCCCCTGGCCATTCCTCCTGGAATCAGTCCAATGCAGCAGGCGCTGGGCACCAGAGAACCAGTGTCCTGTTCAGCGGAGGCGGCCAGGCACACGCTGCCCAGCTTCTCCCTGGCCTTCGCGGGAGCAGCTCAGGGCCCCCTCCACCAGGCTGTGGGCCCGGTCCCACTGCACACCATGAGCCTGGCTGCTTCATCACTTGAACCTGGGTACCCTGCAGGTGGGTGCTCCTCATGTCCCTACCTGCTTCCCCCCAGTTTGTTAAGTAGAAGAGAGCAAGCCTTGGATCAATGCCCGACCAAGGGATACACATACACAAGGAACAGGCCCTCACCCCAACAGGAGTCCAGCTAACGCGTCCACTCTAGGACTGCCACAGCCCGGGCGCTCCTGGATGCAGGACGCTGGAGCACCACAGGGGAGGCACCTGCTCATGACACCAACATCTCACCCACCTCCTTCCACCCTGGGGCCCCGCATCCCTGACTCCTAGGGACAGCAGAGTCAAGTGCAGGAGGCAGGACAGGTGGCTCCCTCGCCTCCCAGCTGGTCCTCACAGGATGGCTGTTCCCATGGGAAAGGACCCAGGAGCCATCAGAAGGTAGGTTGGAACAAAGGCCAACAGCTCTCTAGAGTCCCCCAGGGACAGTCTCAGGTTCTAACTGAACAACTCGAGAGGGAAGGGTGGGCTGGCCAGACTGGAAAGGGAGCGATCTCCAGGTCAGTCGGCCACTCAGATACGGGGCTGTCGCAAAAGTCTCGCAGGCCTAGGGGTGAGGAATGCAAGACAGCCAAGGTCCTTCCTCAGCCTTGGTTTCCAAACTCCCTTCCATATGGTGGCAATGGTCGCACAGGGCTGTTTAACCCAACTGCACACCTGGTGTACCAGTGTACAGGCAGATGGGACAAGGCACGCAGACCACGGATGTTTATTCTCAATCTGGAAGTGGGAGTGTGAGGACAGGATGTCTCAGGGCTGGTCCCTCTGGAGCCCTCTCCTTAGTTCAGAGATGTTACTGTCCCCTGTGCCGTCACAGGGTTGCCCTCTGTGTGCCTGTGTCCTGATGTGGTGTTCTTTTTTGGAACTGGAGATTGAACCCAGAGGAGTTTCACCGCTGAGCCATACCCCAGCCTTCTCTTGTTTTGAGACAGAGAGACAGGGTCTCGCTAAGTTGCTAAGGCTGGCCTTAAACTCAGGATCCTCCTCCTCAGCCTCCTGGATCTCTGGGTTCATACTGTGCCACCCCACCCTGCTCTGATAATGGCTTCTAACTTAGGAGATGGAAACGTTCTAGAATATTGCGTGATGGGGCTGGACTGGTGGCTTGGCAGATGCAGTGCTTGCCTTGCATACATAGGGATGCAGGTTCGGGCCCCAGCACCGCATGCACAGCAGTGTTGGACAACTCTGTGAACATGTCAAAACCAACGACTCCGAGGCTGGAGCGGTGGCTCAGCGGTTTCGGTGCTTGCCTGGCAAGCATGAGGACCCAGGTACAAACCCCAGCACCACGTACACAACTAAGTGTTGGAGCAACTAAGGCCATGTGAAAAACTAAATAAAAGTTGTTTCTCTCTGTCTCACTGTCCCTCTCTCTTTAAAAAAAACCAAACAAACAAAAAAAAAAAACCAATGACTCCAAGGGGTTGGGAGTCCACACTGATGGTGAATTCATCGCGTGTGGTCTGAGTATCCTAGCAGAACTGCTTTCAGCAAAGGAGGCGGACTTCTGACCTGGCGGAACGGGCAGGCCCGAGCAGGGCTGTGAACGGGGGCCAAAGCATCTCAGGGTGCACCGACCCCAGGAAGCACGCAGCTGCCAGGCAGGAGAGACCTGGCACATGGCCCAGGGCAGGGACAGCATGTGCTGGACAGGTGTGGCCAGCTGCACATGGCACGAGCAGCCTCTGGGGTGCACACTGTAGGGCCACACAATAGAACCCTCCCAGGCTGGTGTGGCTGACACCTGACATGGCACTAAGTCCTTCTGCGCATGAGTGGCCTTCACAGATGCTTCCAGAAGGTCAGAACATAGGGAAAAAGCCCCTCCACTCTAGAATACTTGCAAGTCTGCAGCCCAGGACCAGGCAACAAAGATGGCAGCGTGGGGGTGTTCCACCGCCCGTGGGGGCTGAGACGCATGTCCTATCCAGAAACTCTGTGGCTGCCCAGGGAACATACACCTCAGGGCAGGTGTGAAACATGCCAGCATCGCCTCTGCCCAACAGCGGGTACAGGTCAAGGGGTGGGATGGGCATTCATCCATGGGTGTAGGGAGCCCTTGGCGCAGGGGGCAGCAAGGCCTCCCCTCATGGCCGTCACCCCCTCAGGTGCTCCTGAGCACAGAAGCACCCATGAAGGGCCCAATCCCACCACAGATGGGCTCCCTAGAGTCCCTGAGCCAGCCCAGCCCACGCGGGGTCAGAAGGAGGCTAGAGCCAGGACAGTGGGTACTTCTCCACTCCAGGGGATCTCCAGGAGCCACAGGGGTGCACCCCACTGAAAGGAAGCCCCATCTCCCTCACCTGTGCCCTGCACCTGGGGGCTCCCAAGCACCCAAGGGCCTCTCTGGTCTCCACCTCGCTCCCTCTGGGACAAGCCCAACACCCCTTTCTGTCTCAGATCCTCAGGGTGGCCAATCAGCCACAAAATGAGAAGGCTGCAATGACAGGACCCATCTGCAGCCCTGGGCCCTGCAGGATCTGGCCGAGAGCAACAGGCTTGTGGGTGGGTCTGCCAGTGGCCAGTGGCGCAGAACACGGCTCTGTGCGGTCCTCAGACACCAAGGTCACTCACTTAATGTCCAAGCCAGCTCAGCTCTCTTTCTTAAATAAACCCTTTTCTTTTTTCTTTCTCTTTAGAGAGAAGGGAGAGAGAGAATGAAAGAGAAAGAATCAATTTTTATTTTTTCTTTCATCTGGTTTTTTTTTGGTTTTGTTTTGTTTTTCCCCAACTCTTAGCTGTGTATGTGGTGCTGGAGTTCGAATCCTCGGGCATGCCAAGCAAGCGCTCCCGGCTGAGCCACTACCCCAGCCCTTCTTTTTCTTTTTTAAAGGACAATGGCAGCCAGGTGTGGTGGTGCACATCTGTAATCCCAGTGGCTTAGGTGGGCGGATCTAAGTTCAATTCCAGCCTCAGCAACCTAGTAAGGCCCTAAGCAACTCAGCAAGAACCCTGTCCCAAAACAAAAATAAAAAGGGCTGGGGATGTAGCTCAGTGGTTAAGTGCCCCTGGGTTCAATCCCCACTACCAAACAATTTAATCAATTAATTAATTTAGAAAAACAAGGAGGGCTGGAGTGGTGGCTCAGTGGTACGGTGCTTGCCTGGCATGCACAAGGACCCAGGTTCAAACCCCAGCACCACGTCCACAACGAAGTGTAGGGGAAACAAAAGGCAAACGAAAACATAAATAAAACTGATTCTCTCTCTTAAAAAAAAAAAAAAAAAAGAATAAATGAACAAACGAGGGAAGTGGTGAACAGCGGCCAGAGCCCACCGGTTTCCAGGGGCTCACTGTGGGGACTTGGGCCTTCTGGATCACTCCAGATTCCAGGGCACTTGGTGAGAAGTGGAGGCTGCGTCTGGATTCCACACGGCTCTTCCCTGCCCCAGAGAATAAGGAATAATGTGCAGTTCAAAAGCACCGGGGCTGCAGGCCACCCTGCGTCTCCTGCTAGCCGCAGCTGCTCTGGGCACTCCTCCTGAAGTGCCTGCTGGGCTCAGAACACTCGGGGAGGAGCTGCAGGTGAACTTCAAAGACCAAGGAGTCTTGTCCTGCCACCCAGAGGGGACAGGCTCCTCTGCCTGGGGCCACGGCCAGGGCTGTGGGAGCAGCCCCTCACCTTGGCCACCACCAGGGGACAACACGAGGGGCTCAAGGGCAGCGTCTCAGTGCTGAGCAGCGAAGTCCTCAGAGTACCCACAACCTGAGACAGGTGCACATGCACGCTCCTCCCTGTGGCACTGGTGTGCCACCTTCCGCCCACAGCACTGCACTGGTGAAGCAGAGTGAACAGGCATGTGGCAGGGCTGACGGCAGCAGTGACAGCTGTGCCCTGAGCAGGGCACTCACCAGCACTTGTGACTCACCCATCTGACTCTGCACCCCCAGCAGGAGCTTGGACTGCCACCCTGGTTTTCATTGGAGGAAAATAAGGCAGACCTGTCCCACGTCACGCAGCTCTAAAACAGCTGAGGTGAGATCTAAACCCAGCAGACCTCCAGGACGAGGCAAAGCCCAGCTCCTGCCCCCTGCGCTGTGCAGTGTCAGTGTGGAGTGGCATGCTGGGGACCCCACCCACCCACTGGAGAGTGGCACCTGGGCTCCACAAGGCCGCACTTCCCCCTGTGCTCAGCTCTTGCGTGAATGCTGCACCAAGGCCTTACCAGTGTGGTTTGAAAACTGGACAGAGTTCACTGCGTCGATCTCAAACCCCAACACCTACAAGACAGAAACAGGAACAGGCGTGAGTGCTCTGTGTAGGGGTCCCAGGAGCCCCTGCAGGGCCCAGATGGCAGCCTGGGCACATCCTGGAGCAGAGCAATGGAGACAGGCAAGTGCAGGGTGCTGGAGTAGGGGCAAGGTTCTTCCCCGTTCTTTATTCAGGAAAGTCACTGGGCATAACAGCCTAAAGGGCAGAGGCTGAGCCCCTGCCTAGCTATGACTCCCTGAAGGGGTCAAGGATCATTCTGGAAATTCCACCAAATACAAGTACTCAACAAAACTAAGGCAGTGTGGAGACCTGAGCAGTGGCTGCGAGTCTGTTTTGAGATTTGGGGCTCCAGCCTTCACCCTTCTGAGGAAATGAGGCCCGGGCCTGCCGGGTAGCACTGATGACCACCCCTCTGCAGCCTGGCTCATGGCCCCTCCCTCCTCCCATGCCAGCTGGCCCAGGTCCCCAGATGAACCAGCCACCTCACCCTCTCCACTCCCTAGCAAGGGCCTTTCAGCCAGGACATCGGTCAAAAGGGGATCTCCATGGCATGGGGCTCAGGCTCAGAGGATACGAAGCACTTTATTGAAGCAAATTAAAAGCTGAGATAGAAAGCTAAGCTTTTTTTTTAAAGAGAGAGGCAAAGAGAATCAATTTTATTTAGTTTTTCATGTGGCTTTTGTTGCTCCAACACTTCCTGTGTACATGGTGCTGGGGTTTGAACCTGTGTCCTTGCTCATGCCAGACAAGCACATAATTGCTGGTGAGCCACTGCTCTGGCCCCAAAAGTCAAGCTTTTAAAAAAGTCGGAGCACCTTTCTGACCGAGGGGCCGTCTGGAGCCATCAACGGGCAAGTGCCCTGAGGAGGGGCTGTGGAGAGACCCTCCAGCGGTCACCTTCACGTCCGTTTTCTTGTTCAATAGGAATCGCTCCCTCAGGGAGGAACTGCATCTGTCCAGTGTCCTCTGTGCCCCTTGGCTGCTGGAAGTGGTAGGCACCAGACACGAGACAGAGGAAACTCTGCAGCTGTTACCTGGCTTTCTCCCAACCTCACGAGGGTCATTGCCAGGCCCTACTGGCCTCATCCACCTGCCTCTCTCAGGCTGACCCTGCTGGCACCATCAGAGTGGACCTAGGACAACAGTGCTGCCAGACAGAGTCCCGTCCCTGGCCTCACAGTGTCCACTGCATCCTGACACAGGGCTGGCCATTCTAGTTGCCCAGAGAAGTACTCAGCACCTGGCCTCTAGTCCATGGCCCTGTGCCCAGGATAGGGTAAAGAGGGCCCCTCCCTACCCAAGAAGAGCCACACACTGCAGGAGCACAGGGGACACAAGGACCACATCAGGGCAGCGAGCAAGGGCTTAGCCACCTGCAGGCCCCAGGCACTCTTGGTGGCCCTGCAGAAGCACAGGGGACAGTCCAGGCCCTGAGGCAGCGAAGACGTCACTCAGGCCTCCTGCAACCCCACTTGTTTACCCTACCCCAAGCTGGGGCCTGTTTGTGGATCCACTGTCATCTGTCCTGATGTTGAGGTCAACACACCATCAGCCCTGATGTCACCACCACATCAAGTCATGCCACCAGGCAGGTGTCCAAACTGGACACCTATTCAGAGGTCCTGGCTATAACTCAGCTGAGACATGGTACCTGGCCAAGTGCTGCTCCCACACACAGCAGGGCCACAGAGACCATCACACCAGCTGCTAGGATCAGGGCAAAGTGATCACCGCTGAGGAGCCTGAGGCTCATGCCTGGCCAAGTCCAACTACCTCTCCTGCCTGCCTCTGCTGGAGCCCATTACCCAGGCCTCCTACACCCTGGCTGCCACCACCATCTCCAGTGACTGTGCCCTGCTGGAGCATGCCACCTGCCATTTCCACAGCCCTTCCTGCAACCTCGCTTGATAGCCGCCTCTACCCTGCTCTCACCTTGCCTCTGCTCCTAACCCACCCCAGCCAGGTCTCAGGTGGCCCCCCAAAGTTATCTTCCACACTAAGGCCACCAAAGGGCCACTGCATAAGCCAAGAACCAAATAAGCTCCACACAGGCAGATGTTGCCAACGCAAGGGACACCGGGCCTGCTGGAGCGTGAAAACCTGGATCTAACGGCAGGGAAGACGGGACCCCACCAGAGCATGAGGGGACCTCAGCAGAGATGGACAGCATCCCTATAAACCAACTGTCTGGCAGGATGTCCAAGTAAACCGGGCCCCAAGCTCAGCTCCTCCTCCTGCCAAAACCCTAGGAAAGTAAGAACAGAGGCGCCCTGTGGAACAACCCAGGCGTCACAGGAGGAGGCGTCAAGAGGCAGAAAGGAGCCTTCGTGCGCACGGCTCCCAATACACTCCAGGAAAACCTCGTGACCTACTGGGCCGGGAGGAGGCAGGCCAGCTCCCAATGTGACAGACAGCGTGTGAGGGGACAGACAGAGACACAGACTAGGAGCGAGCCAGGGGATGTGTGAGCAGCTTGGGGGCACTCCACACGCTCTCTTCGTCCACTTGGAGTGGATCCGCTGGGCTGTCCGCTTATGATCTGCGTTCACCAAGGTCATTCCAAAAACTTTAAGCTGACGTATTATCACTACAGTAATCAAACAAGAATTGGCCGTCTTGGGGCTGGAGTGGTGGTGGCTCAGTGCTTACGGTGCTTGCCTGGCATGCACGAGGATGCAGGTTCGGATCCCAGCACCACGTACACAACTAAGTATTGGGGAAAAAAAGACCAGATAAAAAATGAATAACACTAGGGCTGGAGCGAGCGGTGGCTCAGCGGTTTCGGCGCTTGCCCAGCATGCGCAAAGACACGGGTTCAAACCCCAGCACCCACATACACAACTAAGTGTCAGAGCAATGAAAGCCATGTGAAAAACTCAATAAAAATTGATTCTGTCTCTCTCTCATTGCCCTTCTCTCTCTCTTAAAAAAAAATGAATAAAACTGATTTTCTGTCTCTCTCCCTTGAGGGGGAAGCAGGAGGGGGAGAATTAGCAAAATGCATCGCGGGCTCCTCTACGCTGACTCAGCTTGCGGTGTTTAGATCCCTTAAAATTCTGGTGGGCTCTGAGACAGATGGAAGCAGCAGCGCCCCATCCTGGAATCCTGTCCTGGTGCTCTGCCTGCTATGGATGATGGGCCCTCCGCCGGGGCCATCCCAGCACTACCAGGCTCCACCTGTCAAACCTACCAAACCACACGCGCATCGCAGCCCACTCAGAAGATAGACAACGCCGGAGCGTGGGGCCAGGGCAAGGGGGCTCCTGTCACTGAGTTCCTGCCCCTCAGCTCACACCCTGAGAGGCTGGGCCCTGACTGCAAGTTCCCTCCTGGACCATGCACTCCCCAGAGAGAGAGCGCAACTGGGAGACTGGGACCAAGCCCCCCCCCCCCCCCCCCCCCCCCCCCCCCCCCCCCCCCCCCCCCCCCCCCCCCCCCCCCCCCCCCCCCCCCCCCCCCCCCCCCCCCCCCCCCCCCCCGCTGCCTCCAGCTGCCCTCACCTGCACACTCCCCCGCGACCCCAGCAAGGTTAGCTGACCCCTTCTCCTAGCTCCCCTGCACCACAGCTCAGCTGCTCACGGCTGGTGCAGACCCCTCCAGGATGCCTCTCTGTTCCCTTTTCCTGTTCTACAACACCTGGCTTCGTGACCATCTCATTAAGTGACCTGGGGTCTGAGCTTATGGCCTGGACCCTGCTGATACACCTGCCCCCTCCAGGGCAGCCACAGACAAACTGCTCCTCAGCCCCTGAAGGGTCAGGATGGTGTCCTGGGCATCCCAGCACACTGAGCAGCTGGGTTTCTTGAGAGCCCCAACAAGGCCACCTTGGGCCACTTCAGGGACGGCACTGCTGGTCTGTGCCTCTTGGAGAATCACCTTGTGCCACAGGAAGCCTAGTGCCCAAAATGGCCTAAGCTGCATGTATTGAAAGAGTGTCCCCCAGTGCCCCCACTTGCCCTTGTGTGTGGGAGACCTGTGAAGTGACCTCTCCCAGGTCTGTGTCACCAGCCGGCGAATCCAACCTATTCCAGGAGCCCTGTGAGAGCCAGCTCTCCTGGGTGCTGGGCGGAAGGTGGAGCAGGAGGGCTTGGTGGCTGCAGACAGAACCCGCCTGCGCTCCTACATTTGTCCTGAGGACCTTCACCCTGAAGCCCCCAGCCAGGACGAGAGCTCTGCATGTCCATCGAGGGCAGTGCAGCAAACGTGGACCTCACCACATCCTGGCCAGCCCGCAGCCTAGAACCCTTCTACTGCTCTCTCCAGTGGAGCCCCGTGCCTTGCGCCCTGTGCATCCCCACCCACGTCTAGCCACAGCTCTGCTCGACCAGGACGAAGGGGGCACCTCACGGAGACCGGCATGCACCCCACGCCAGCTTCAAACTACCTGCACCCAGCAGCCACAGCAAGAAGACACAAACAGGGCTTGTCCTAAGTAAAGAAAGAGGAGTGCTGGGGCGAGCACAGGGCAGCACCCTCCCTTCCACTGCCCATGCTGGACCTCGATCTCAGCCCTCCCCTTCCCGCTCAGTGTTCCACCTCTGCTGGGACAGCCACCGTAGGCCTGTCCATGCCAGCTCTCTCCCATCCCCGCCCTCCACCCTCCCCAGCTCCCCCTGCTGTACCCTTCCTCAGACCCCTTTGAGGATCACTGCTGCCCACGTGGGGAAGCCCAGACCAGTGTCCCCTGTCACAATCTCACACCAAAAGCCCCTGATGCAGGGCTGCTGGCTACTTTCTGCACCCCCATAGCTCTGAAGCCACTGTGCCCCCGTTAGCTCCCCTTGCCCAGTGTGCACAGAAGCCCTCTACCTGAGCGCTGGCTTCTAATTCCAGCAACAGTCTGAAATGACAGCCCTGGACTTGACAGCGATCACAGCACATTCCCAGTTGTTCCTTTATTGCCAGGTGTTGCTGATAGTCTCGTGCTGCGTCTGATTCATAAGTTAAACTCAGTCACAGGTACAGGAAAAAGCAGAGTGAGCAGGGCTTGGCCCTATCCTCAGGCATTGCAGGGGTCCAGGAATGCACCCCTGCAGATAAGAGGGACAGGGCACCCCTCCCTCTGTCCTTGAGGCCCGCTGGACACCTTCCCTCTGGGCTCTGCTGCAGCATTCCAGGCCTGTGCAGGAGGCTCAGGGGTTCAGGCTCCCCACTCTCACAGGTCTCTGAATGCTACACAGCAGACAGGGTCTCAGCCAAGATGCCTGATGGACAAGGCTCCACTGCCTACAAGCCGGTTGTAGCTCAGCTCTAGTTGCTGAGGAAGACCAGGCCAAGCGGATGGACTGTGGGAGGGACTTACGCTTGGCCACAGGAGAGCTCAGAGTGCCGTGCCTGGGAAGGCTAGCTCTACAGCAAACGTTCCCCAGGAGGCCTGCCAGGGGCAGGGTCTGCCTAGTATAGGGCAGGGGCTCCCTGCGCCTGGACAGACTACAGACATGTCTATCCCGCCGAGACGAAGCAGCTCAGGCTGCCACACCCAGGTGGCCAAAGCAATCCCAGGCAGGGGACAGCTAGGAAAGGCTTCAAATCTCCCCACTCCTACACCAGCAGGATTAGGTGCACCTGGGGAGGAGGGGCAGCTTTCAGCATCAGAGCCCAAACCCAAAAGGATGCTGGAGGGACACTTTCCATCCTCTCTCCCCGGCCTAACACCACAGCTGCAAGACAACCTCCTCCTCTGCCCCTCCAGCAGCCCCACACCCTCCCGTCCTCCCTGGCAGTGACATGCCCACCACAGCTGTGGGCAGGTGGCGTGCACTCCCAGCAGCCCGTGACTCCTTCCTCCCTGCATCTCCGACCTTCTGCCAGGAGCGAGGCGGACACAGCGAGACACTGTGCTCAAGCAGCAGCTCGGCTGATCCTGGCTCCTGAGAAAGAGGCAGGATGACTCAGAACAGCAAGAGAGGAAGAGTTCTGGAATATTCCAGTGTCGTTCCTCCACAGGGCCAGCCCACCCTGCTCAAGGCCTCCCGGGGTGGAGAGGAGGTCGCAGGAAGTCCACTAGAATTAGCATCCTGACTGCTGCCACCTGGCCAACCTCAGGGCCCAGCGCCCCAAGTCCTTCTCTTGGATCCTACAACTTAGCCAAACCACATTCTTCATCCTCTGATTTCCACAGGTAACTTCTAGAAAAGTCTGTTTCCCCCATGGCCTCCCCACCTCCCTGGCTCACCAAGTCTATAGCTGCCTTTGCCCACATGTATGTCCCTGTCCCTGGCCCCAACCATTGCAGTCCCAGCCCCACCTCTGCCCACAGCTCTCACTGCTAGGACCACAGTGTCCCCATCCAGGGACAGCGCAGAGTCCAGGGTCTCCTGGGTACTGGGCTGCCCTGCAAAGCTGGAAGGCATGGGATCTCGTCCCAAGCTCCTGCCAGCACCTAGGGCTCACAATGACCAGCACATCTTGCTTTTGTGTCCCTCAGAGATTTGGGAGCCTAGCCACAGTTCTAGGCTAGGGCATCAGAGACAGCCAGGCGGGTAGGAAGGCCCCCCTCCTCTAACACACCGCCTGCCCACCACTGCCCTGGCTTAGGAGAGATCAGAAGGCCAGACAGTTGGGGGCTGCTGCGCTGTCCAGAGGCTGCCAAAACGGCATTCCTGACCCAGCATGGGCTCCTCTGTGCTGCCTGTCAACGCCACAGGAACAGCTCACATGCCACGGGAGTCCCAGCTCCAGGGTCCCTGCACCGCCCTCTAGATGCGGTTCCTCTTCGTGACCTGGTCAGTAGGAGCTCTGTCCAGGACCTGATTCCACCCCTGGCACCTCATTCCCACACAGCAACTGGTCCCTGGGGAGGGAGTGGCAAGTCCTGTCTGCCACCACGGCTCCTCCAGCTACCCAAGGGGGACTGCTTTTCCAGGTGCTTGGTGACGATCACAGGAAGGCCATGAGCAGCAGCCTTCCTGGAGCTGCTGGAGGAGTGGCCAAGGACATGCACAGTGGTTTGCAGGCCTGTGCCAGCAGCAGAACCCCTTAAAACAGAGGCCCCAGGTGGAGCCTGAGTAAGGATGGACAGGAAGCAGGTCAGAAGGGGCAGGGAGGAGGCACTGCACCCCTGGGGTCCATTCTTCAGCATCTTGCTTCCTTCTTGGGAAACTCCATTTATTCTTCCCCTAGATTACCAAGCAGGGGTCCCGTACTTATCTGAAAAGCTGTGTGGGTGTGTACCGGGAGACATCAGAGTCAGTGAATCAGCAGCCTGTGTCACCCAAGCTCCTGGCTCTGCAGACACACACACCCTTTCCACAGGGGGCACTATTACCCCAGGTCTAACTGAAATGAAGGCCTGTGCCCTGCAGAGGGCAGAGCAGGGCCAAGCACCCTACCTGTACACCCACACGCACCCACGCTCAGGCTCACGCATGGCCTACACCCACACAAGCAGATGGGGTCCAAGCCAGAGGCAGCAGGACATCAGAAAACCAAACCAGCAAATTGAGCGGAGAACAGCAGAATCCTCAGCCTCAAACTCAGAAGAGCAAGAACACCAACACTGGACCTTCTAGCAGAAAAAACACTAAAAACCCCGATGATGTTTCCTGGACCAGAACTCATCCTGGCTATGACCCTGGGACTGGCAGAAGCCAGGGGAAAAAGCAGGGAGAATTCCAGAGAGAGAGCAGAGTGAGCATGGGCATGGCCCAGGGGGCACAAGGGAATGTCCTGGAAGGCTGGAGCTGCTTCCAGTCCTGGCACATCACCTCCAGGGATGGGAGTGAGGGCCACTTGCTCATGCCTGTATGTGCACCTGCCCAGGTCCCCATGGCTCCAGGGATCCTTGACCTCAGCCTTAGCTACTTTCCCAATGCACTCAACAGAGAGGAGCAGAGAAATGCTGAAATCCAGGATGCCCACCATCTCCTGCTTTCTGCAGGTGTCCAGGCACCGGCCACTGGTCAACAGGCATGGCTTTGAGGCCTCTGTGGAGAAAAACACCTCCACCATCCCCCTCAGGTCTGCTCCTGCATGATGAGCCAGGTCAAAGAACAAAGCTGCTCTCTGCAGCCCCAAACCAGGCTGTCCACCTTATTGTGGGCAGGAGGCTGCAGTCTTCCCTTGCTCATTCAGGGACACGGCATTTAAGTGGGTTTTGAGCTAAGGCCCCAGGTCAGACTTGCAAAGCCACTGGATTTAGTAAGTTGATGTCCAATGCCCATTATTCCCCCTCCTGATCCCCAGCAGAGGCCAGCCACCTGGGTGCTGTGCCCAGGCCCACTGTTCAAGAGGCTGAGATATAAAGGATGCAGAACTGCTACCCAGCCACCTGGAGGCACAGGCACCAGGGCTGGTTCCAGTAATCTGGCAGGGCGGCTGCTGGCTCTGCCACCCTCAGGGGCCAAGCTGCACAGACTGTGTGGTGATCACAGCCCACGTCACTCCCCTTCCTACAAAGATGGCTTTGTGTCACCAACCTCTGAGTCTTTAAGAAAACCCTAACTGCCCTTTCAACTTCCTCTGCAGGCCCCTCCAACCCAAAGCAGACTGCATGGTGGCCCAAGGCCAGATCTGTCTGTAACCTGTGAGGACGACCATATTTGGAGAAAGGGTGTTTGCAAATAAAAGTTAAAAGATCTCAAGATGAGATCAACCTGGGTAATCTGGGTGTGCCTGAGCTGGGTGACAAGTGTCCTTGGAAGGGGAGATCAGGGAGATCAACAAGGCATTTAGGAGAAGGCAGAAAGGACTTTGGACCATGCAGGGCTCTGCTGCCACAGACTTCAGACTTCGGCCCTCCAGAAGAGGACAGGATTTCTGTCTTTAAGCCCACTGGTCTGAGGTGCTTCAGACATGGGCCTGAGGTTCAAGCACCATATTTTCACCACCATGGGAAGCCACTGGGCACAAGCGGGGTCAGGAGGCTGCTTGGAGCATCCTGGGGTCTTCAATGTGCCAGAAAGGCTCCGCACCAACACACGTGGCTCAGGAGGCCAGAGCTTCTGGCCTGGAAGACTGAATTTTCCTCCAAGAAGAGAAACAGGCCGGGGTGCAGCTCAGGGGCATCTGGCCAGGCCTTGCAAGAAAGGCCTTGGGCTCAATCCCTAGCACCACAAAAAAGAGAAAGGAAACAGTGCAGCGGGACACCTTCCCTTTCCTCCTTCCCTCCCACAGCCTAGGGCCAGAGCAGCAGAGGTGCGTAAGGAGAGGCAGGCACAAGGACCCTGAGCCTGTCCTCACCCTCCTCATACTGTGCAAACCCCAGATAACCCTGTCCGACACCTCACCTCTGTCAGGGCTGGGCACACAAACATGTTCCCTTGGCCACTAAAATGCACCCTGGACTTGGGCCCACAAACAAAATTCAAATCAGGGTCAAGGTTCTGCTCCCGTTTCTTCTGTCGTTTTCCCCAGCCCAGGGCAGGTGGCCACTGCAGCTGCCTGCATGAGACCTAAGAGTGGCCTGAGGGCTCAACAGGAAGTGTTCAGGAGGCAGGGCTCTGACAGTCCTGGGATGAGAGTTTGTGCCACCTGCAGCCATCAGTGGGAGCTCACTGGCCATGAGCACGTGCCACACCCAGTCCAAAGCGTTCCAGGAGCCCTGGCACCAGCTCCCTACAGGGGCTGTGCCAGGCTACAGGGAAGACTCAGAAACCAGGGCCAAGTCCCCAAGCTGCAATTATCGGAATTGGGGACATCAGCCTTGTGGCACACAGCCCTGGACACTTGAATCAGTCCCCACCAGCAAGCTCTCCTGCCCCATGCCATGCTCCTGAGGCATTCTGCGATCTCTGAGGGCAGCATTAGTGCAAATCTGGCCCACGCCTATGCTTCCCCCATTTTCTAGCCCCATGTTCAGTCGTGTGGACAATACTCTGGACTCCCAACTTGTGTAGTGTTGAACAACACCCCCACCAAGAGTGACTCTGGAACTTAGGGGTGACTCCCCTTGGAAGTGCCTCTTAGAGGCTGGCGAGCTCTGCCCTAGATCCAATTCTAGGCTCTGCCCACCCCTGGCCCTCCTGCGCTAAGGCTCCACAAACTGGATGGGCAGGTCAGCTGGCCATCTCGGCATACCCTCCCTGCTCTGCTGCTTCTCCTGGCCAGGTGTGCTCAGGCATGGGAGTGGGGAGCAAACATCAGCACACAGCCCTGTGGAACCCACAGAGGAGGATGCTGGGTCTGCAGGGACCCCAGGTAAGAACACAGCTCTATCCTTAACAGGCACCTCCACAGGAGGGCTGTCAGAAGGAGCCCTCCCCTGAGCAATAGGAATACCCTGAGCTCTACAAATCAGGGAGGGCTGCAAGGGCAGCAGGGGGCCGGCCCAGGGGAGCTAGCAAGCACTGCAGAAGCACTCTAACAGGTAGCTTCGGAAGCCCATTCCGAAGCCCATTCCCTGCTGATCTTGGGAACTCAATCCTTCAGAGCAAACACGAGCAGGCCTGCTGGCCTCATCCCTTCCCCTAACCACCTCCAGGAACGGCCTGCCGGGACACCGGCCTGTCTGCGACCTTCCTCAGTCTCCTCCTCCTTCGAGAGACCCACAGGGGAACAGGGGAGAACATGGAGACCAGCGCAAACACCTGCCTACCTCACCGTCCTGCCAGGACGTTGCCCGCGGGGGTCGGGGCCTCCCAGCTGCGACTGCTCGTGCCTTGCAGCATTTGGTCGCCTCCAGGAAGCCCCCGCCCACGGCTGGCCTGGCGGCGGGAAGCGGAGGCACTCGCAGAAGCTGGCGAGTGCGCCACAGTTGGTGCACCGAGACTTGGTTCCACCTGAGCACCCCCACCCGAAGCCTCGCCATCAGCACCCGCAAGGGCCCACCCGAGTGCTCCACGCCCCCGCCCCGCCAACCCACCCAAGGCGCGGGTCCCCCAGCAGCCCCCCGAAGTCCAGTCGCCGAGCAGGGGCTCATCGCGGGACCCCGCCAAGGTCATGGCCGGGACGACAGGCCACCCCGCCGCGGATCCGCAAGCCAGGCGCGGTGCAGCCCGAGCGGTTACGTAAGGCGCGGCGCGTACCTGCAGCGGGAACGTGGCCGCCCGGTTGCCCACGTAGCCGCGGACGACGTGGCTCTGGATGGAGAGCACCCGGCACTCCTCCTCCATGCCGGGCTGGCGCGGCGGCGCGGGGCCGTGCGGTGTCACGGGCTCGGCCGCTCGCTGGACTCCTCCGGCGTGGGCCCGGCTCGCGCAGGCGCTCGGCTCGGACGCGATGCCCGCCTCCTCTGACCTCAGCCCGCGGCTGCGAACCCGCGAGTCCCGCGCGGCGCCGGGGGCGGGGAGTGGGAGGACCAAGGGCGGGGAGTGGGCGTGTCGGGGCGGGGCTGACACTGCAGCTCAAACCCCGCCCATCCAGAAGCGGAAGGCGAGACTCGGCGGAGACCCCCTGCGCCCCGCACTTGGACACTGCGGCCATGGGAGCTCGGTCCTCAATTGGGCACACCCGGAGGGTCCCGGTAGCGCGTCCGTTCCTCATTCAGTCATTCATTCCGTAAGGTCCTGCCCAGGGCAGCCGGGCGGCCAGTGCGTCCACGCGCCTTCGGCGGCACCGCTGGCATCCGCGCACAGCAGTGCGGAACAGACATCTCTGCGCCGCCGTGAGATCTTTGGGGACCCGAGTGTACCCCACCAGAGGCCCCGCCAGCAGAGAACACCAGCCCTAGGCCACAGGCTGCCCCCAAGTTGGGCCACGTGTTGGCCTACGCCCACTCGATCTCCAGGCTCAGGTACTGCCTGCCCACCTAGGTCCTCCTGAGATAGGAATTAAGGATAAAAAGAGAAATACTGAATCTTGAGGGAAACACCCTCAAGCCATTGAGATGCGCAAGGCACAGTTGTAAAACCTGAGCAATATGCGCCTAAGGCCTGTGGCCTTCACCTGGCCCTTAATGCAGGTGCAAGGAGAACTGCCCGAAATTGCGCAACTCCATCCTGGACCCACCTGTGGCAGCGGTTCTCTAAATATTAGACCTGCGCCCAAGTGGCAGGCTGCTTCTCTCTCTGGAGAAGGCCTACATTTTCCACTGAATGTGTACCTACCTACCTCTCCTAAATAAACCTGTCTGTGCCTCTGTCTGGCTCTGCTGAAATTCTTTTCTGTCATGTATGCCAAGAACACAGATCGTCCTGAGTTGAGGTCCTCTGTCCTCTGGAAACTCCTTGGACCTTTCTCCAGAGATATCTTTTCATGAGCAACACTCCTGACCCTGCCCTTCACCAGCCACCCCAGCCCTCTCCTCAGCTGACAGCCAGGGCACACCTCCTTCAGTTGTGGATATCCAGACTTAGGCTTTGGACCACTGAGGTCGGTGACACCAGGCTAATGTACTGGTGACATAGACAGCACACGAGAGCAACCATAGGGCCCTGAGAGTGCTGGGAAATGAAGAAGGAAGGTTCCAGAGAAAGTGCATTATAGGGGCTAGTGCAGTGGCTCAGTGGTGACGGCGCCTGCCTGGCATGTGCGAGGATGTGAGTTCAAACCCCAGCACCACATACGCAGCAAAGTGTTGGCATAACGAAAACCACATGAAAAACTAAATAAAATTGATTCTCCTTCTCTCTTTAAAGAAAAAAAACGTCCATTGTAATTACTAACAATGTGGCCTATACGTTAACCTCAGAAACTGAGGAGGGTGTGGCAGAAACAGGAGGATCCCAATTTGAAGGCCATCATGGGCAATTCAGGGAGATTCTGTCTCAAAAAAAATTAAAATGGTTGGGATGTAGCTGACTAGTAGCAAACAGCTGGGGTCAGTTCCCAGCAGTTGGGGGGAGAGGACAATTGCCAATTAGGAGCAGCTAGCATTATTGGATACTTGCTATGAGCAATAACACACCGAGTCTGCAAACACCCGGTAAGGCAGGGCCCCCATTTACACATGGGGGAACGGAAAGGCTGGAGGTTATAGGGTTGATGACAGCGTTGCTGAGTGAGTCCCAGGAATTTACAGCGGCCAGAGGACCAACCATGTCCTCACCACCTCTTCTCCATCCTCCCCTGTGAGATTGACTCTTGGGATAAGGGTAATCCAGGGAGCTGATCTCATCCTTCCCCATCTTGACCTGTGGCCCCTCTCCTTTTCTTGGGCAGACCTTAAAAGCACTCTCCCCCCTCCCCCTTTAGCTCAGGTAAATCAGAGCTCTAAGAGGCAGAGATGGCGCAGGCTGTCCTTCAGGCCTGTGAGCTCCAGGACCTCTTGACAAAGGGCCCAGGTTTTCTCAAAGTGACATTTGGGTGGAGACCCTCGCCCTTAACTCTTGGGCCTGGAAAGATCTGGTTACCAGTTCCCAGCTGTTGCACAGAAGCCCAGAGCTGCTGGATCCCAGGCTGGCCACAGCAGACTAGCCTAGGAAACATGATGCTTGTGCCCAGGCCCAGGCCTATTCCACCTCACCCAGCCTGGCCTCCGTGCTTTTTTCTGGCTCTCCTGCAACTTCTGAGAGCACTGTCTAGGCAGATGAGTTAATTAGGTATTTTAGGATTACATGTCAGTGGCCACTGATGATCAAGTCACAAGCCAGAGAGTGAAGACCTTCACGAAACTGTGAGTCTGGCCAGCCAGGACACAGGTGAGCTGCTTCCCTTACCCTGTCCAGCCAAGGTCAGCTTTCCTGGGAATATGCTGGAGAGGCACTGTACTGTCAGGATGGGTGGAAGGATCTCTAAGAGAGAGAGAGTGACTGGAGGGGCTGGAGGTCAGCCCAGCCTGGAAGGCAGGTGGTGCATCCAAGGAGGTTTCTAGACTGATATTCACTAACACAGAAAAGAGGGGACCTGGAAAATTCATGCTGAGCTCATCTTCCATCAGAGTATCTGAGTCATGGCCGTCTGAATGAATAGTGTGTTGAGGCTTTCGAAATGACAGTGGTCATGGTGACCGCATGTCAGGTGATGATTAGTTTTCTGAAAAGCCTCCCATTAGGACACATGTCTGCCTGCGTCTGAAATGCTCTAATCAGGAAATCACACTCAGATTGGGCAAGCGCTTCCTAGCTCCGCAGCTTCCTGAGTTAGCACGAGAAGCTGCTATAACAAATGGCCACAGTCCATGACTCAGCCAGCAGAGTGTATTTCTCAGTGTCCTGGAGACTCCAAGTCCAAGCTTAGGGTGGCAGCTGAGTTAATTCCTAGACAGGGCTCTCTTCCTGGCTGATGGCTTCCTTGTGGCAGGGTCCTCACATGGCCTTTGGGAAGAAGCCGTGGAGAGGAAGAGCCTGTCTGGATACCCACGCTCTGGTCCCTCTTCCTCTTCTTATGAAGACTCTGTGTGTGTGTGTGTGTGTGTGTATTTATTTATTTTTATTTTTTTGCTTATGAAGACTCTTAACTCATCATAGGGTTATACCCTCATGATCACCCAAGTCCCCACCTTCCAACACCCGCTTACATTTGAGTTAGGGCTCACCATAGGAATTTGGGGGGAACACCACCATTTAGCCATTACAGGGGGACACTGCAGCCTGCTACCCTAAGCTCAGCAGCTTGACCTTTCAGACCAGCATCCAGGGTCCAGAACCTACATGGCTGCCATCACCTGGCAGTGCAGGCTGGGAGAAGGCTTGTTGACTCCAGATGAGTGTCACCCTCAACCCAGGGCAAGCATTGCGTATAAACACGCTCCTGTGGGTTGAATCCTACCCTCCCTGCACCCCAAATTCAATTGTTGGAGACTTGACCCCCAGCCCCTCAGCCTGTGACCTTTTCTGGAGGTGGGGTCTTGAGGGTGTAATGAAGTGACAGCCAGGTCATTACGATGGGCCTGATCCAACATGACCGGTGTCCTCATGCAAAGGGAAGACTGTGTGAAGACACAGGAAGCAGCCACCTACCAGCCAAGGACAGCTGTGGAAGGAACCATCCGTGCCTGTGCATCTGCTCTGGGTTCTTGGCCTCTGGCACTGTGACAGGACCAACTGCTGTGAAGCCACCTCATCTGAGGAATTTGCTGGCTGGCTGACTGCCACGAGGACAGCAACAAGCTGAGGACCTGCGTGCTGTGGGTGTTCTCAGTCACTTGGTGCTCCACCTGTCCCCAATGTGAAGGACAGACTGGCCCAGCTCATCTGGTAACATGACAGCGTGTGTCCCAGGTTTTCTGAGGCTTTTCCAGTTTCAGATGCGGTCTCACTAGCAGACCGTGGACACTGGAGTTAGGCCCAGAAAAAGAAATCATGGCCTCTGGGTTTCTCCTGGCCCAGCACTGGGCTTCCAACCTTGGGAATGAAGGACACAGGGCCTCGGTGACTCAGCTGTTGTCATGGATGGAATATTCTCAGCAAAACTCCTATGCCCAAACCCTAATCCCCAGGGTGATGGGTTTTGGAAATGACTGAGGCTAAATCAGGTCCCCGGGGTGGGCCCCATCTCAAAAGAAGAGACACCAGCCACCAATGAGAGGCCCTGTGGGGAGGTGGCTGTCTGCTGGCCAGGAAGAGAGCCCAGGCTGGGACCTGAGTCAGCCAGCACCTTCATCAACTCCCAGGCTCCATCACTGTGAGGAACAGATTTCTGTAGTTAAAGTCACCCAGTCTTTGGCATTTTGATGTGGCGTCTGGAGTGGACTAAGACAGCCACTAGTAAGTAACCTCCTCTTGTCTTACAGATTTCAGACTACGCCCCTGGTAGAGTGTGACTCGTCTGCAGGGAGACTCTGTCCTACTGGGCAGGTTGTGTTTTATATGGCTGAGAGGTGGTGGCTGTAAGGAAAGAAGCGAATGAATGAAAGAAATAAAGGAAAAAGGGGAGTGGGGCTCAACAGTAACACAGGTGTGTTTGGGAGAAACCTGTGGAGTGGAGGCTGGGACCTGTGCTTAGAGACTAGCGGTACATATAGAGGGTGTAAGGATAAGAGGATTGTGACGTTGCTAAGGAGTTGTCAGGGAAGGGTCCTTTATTAGGGTGATGGAGTGTTTAGAGTTTGCATGGTGGTGGAATACTGTAGATGGGTCAGGGTTTAGGGATAGGTGGGTTGGGGTTTAGGGATAGGTGGGTCATGGGTTTAGGGACAGGTGGGTCTGGGGTTTAGGGATAGGTGGGTCATGGGTTTAGGGACAGGTGGGTCTGGGGTTTAGGGATAGGTGGGTC